>NBIL01153928.1:0-18025 GCA_002752925.1 Viola pubescens var. scabriuscula | reverse complement strand
AAAATCATTTCAGTTGATTAAATTCAATCGGGCAAAACTCTTTTAATTAAGGATTATAAATAGATGACCCAAAGACTAATTCCTAATGTTCACTTTTCTTCACCTCAAGCAAAAATGAGTCATTTTATGTGAATAATTAAAAGAATCTATCATTTTTGGTAATGAATACATAACTTATAATTGAACGCTGAAAATCAAATATCAGCATGGACTCAACTTCGATCTAAGGTTTATGTAAATTTCCAGCATCCTCTTTTTTTTCTTTCTTTCTTTCTTAAATTTCTTTTTATTGTGAAAATGGAGAGCATATATATACCCAATATTATGAAAATAAAAAATAAATTAGGCATTATTAATTAGTGGAGGGGGATATATATATATATACAGTTGCTGTCTTGTGTCCGTGTGAGAGAGTGAGGTTGTACAACAACAACAACAATAATAAGAATAATAATAATAATAATAATAATAATAATAATAGAATTAAAGAAATGAAAAGGGAGTGAGATATGTATGAGGAGAACGTGGGCGTTGTTTCCGTGTCTCCCATTCTCTACCAATCCTTTAAACTATTCTTTCTCATCGTCTTGGCTAATGAGCTCTATTGCTAATCTAACCTCACCTCTCCTTGAAACAGCTGCCTTAATTACTACCATTTCCTTTTTCTTCTTTTACCATCATTTCTCAATTCTAATTCTCATCCATCTATACATAACTATTAGTTGAGCTACAATATTTTGAATTTGTACTTTCGAAATGAGAGTCTCATCTTGTAGAAATTTACAGCCACATGATAGGAATGCTCGACTCAGAAAACAGACTAAGCTCCAATTGTTTATTTTTACGGCTCAATTGTTTCGATTAGACAATCTTTAACAACAGCTTAATTACTTATAGAAAATGTTTTTTTCTTTTATTTACTTTATTAACACAAGTTAAGTGAAAAAAATCGGAGATAGATTAATTTTTTATTAAATATAAAGGTGACGAAAAGTATATTTGATATCAAGGTCCGTAGAATATTTCTTCTAATTGTGAAAATTAGCCTATAAATCGTTTTTCATAAAAAAGAAAAGAAAAATGAGGTTGGATTGATCACACTCACAAAAGTCAAACCTAGCATCCACATCAATTTTGATTCATCTTCTTATTAGCATACTTGAGAAATATTTTAAATTCTTTTACTCACAAGCATACTAAATTAGCAATACATCAATTGTTTGTTATCATCAAAATTTATATATATTCACACGATTATTAATTGATTATTTCAATATTGTCTTTTTTTATATATAGAAAAATAGAGGATGGACGCATCCTAAACAATCTCCAAGAACAATAAAAGATAAGCTAGCAGGAACGTCCGAATGCCAAAGAAATG
This sequence comes from Viola pubescens var. scabriuscula, assembly GCA_002752925.1. NCBI lineage: Eukaryota > Viridiplantae > Streptophyta > Magnoliopsida > Malpighiales > Violaceae > Viola > Viola pubescens. Next base: position 16,644 of record NBIL01153928.1, on the reverse strand, counting down.
TTAAGTGTCCGACGTGGCATGACACGTCAGATGCCACGTGTATTTTTACTAACGTGTCATGCCACGTCAGCAAAAATGACCCGAAAGTAAAATAAAACAGGTTTTGGTAAACGGGTTTAGGAAGATTAGACGAAGCGAGGGAGAGGAAAAAGCAATGTCGTTCTGGAGAAGCTGAGGAAATGGAGATCCGTCGATAGTTGTTGCTGGTTCAGCAGGTTCATATGTTCATCGTGGTGGTTTTTGTTGTATCTCCGGCTTCGATCCCGTAATACGTGAAGGCAGCTATTACCGGGTTATTGCCAGACCCGCCCGGGGTTAACTTGAGAAAAGAAGGGCTGACCGCGAAGCATCCTGTGGTTTTTGTGCTGGGGATTATTACCGGCGGGCTTGAATTGTGGGAAGGGAATTTGTGTGCAGAAGGATTATTTTGGAATAGGCTTTGGGGAGGAATGTTTGGCGGATTGTAGAAGATGTAAGAAGCGACATCGTTTGGCGGATTGTAGAAGATATAAGAAGTGACGTCGTTTGGCGGATTGTACAAGATGTAAGAAGCGACGACGTTTTGTGTCATGACCCGAAAGGAAAATTAAACTTGTTTACCCAAAACACTCTCACTCTCACTCTAACCCATTGTCTGCATCGCGTGCCCTAACTCTCCTCTCCCAAACCTAGCCACACGTAGCTGAAATGGTGAAGACAGAATAAGGTGATGAGAAGTTTAGTTCGGTGTTAAAGCAGAAGCCAAACTATGATTACAAGCCAAGTATTTACTGTCGGTGGGGGGAGAAGACATCCAGATGGATTTCATGGACGAAGAGGAATCCCGGTCTTCGATTCAACAAGTGCAAGAGCAGCGTCGACGAGGGTGGATGTGGCTATTATTAGTTAGTTGATTCTCCTTTCCCAGACAGAGCTCATGCAATTATTATACGTCTGTGTGAAAGTGAGAAGGAACAAACGGAGAAGATTGAGAATTTGGTGGCTGAAAACATAAGAGTAAGGTTAGAGAATCGAGCAATTCTTGACGAAAATAAAGAATTGAAGACGCGGGTGATTAAGTGCTATTTTCTCATGGTTTTACTATCTTAATTACTTGTAATTTGGGCAGTAAATCTATTGATATTGGTGATTTTCCCATACTTTTGCAGTTCTACTTGGAGGAGAAAACAATCAAATGAATCAATGAAGATGGAGAAAAGCTAGAATTTTAGACAGTCTAGGCGGTAGGCTTGGCATAGACAGTTGCGGTAGAGATCGACTTGGACTAGGAGACTTAAAGATGTGAGCTGGCAGTTGCAAGGCAGAGAGATTTAAGGGATTTCGAAATTAATCTCTTTTTGAACAATTATCTTTAGCCTTTATTCTTATCTTTTATTTTGAAAGGGTGAGAGTTTGAGTAGGAGAAGTTAGCAACTGATGTTATAAGCTGTAGGACCCTCTCTTCGTCATCATCCTCTCTCATCCTCTCTCCTCTCTTTGATAGACATCAATTTCGTTTTTGGTTTTGCTCTGTAATTTTTCAGTTTTGGAATTTACAGATTTAATTTATTTATGCAATTAGAATTTTTAATTATTTTCATGAGTTTGCCCGGCTAAACTCCCATTCTTGGTAAGGGCTTTTGAGCTAAGTTTCTTATGCTTCGTGAGATCTAAATGTCCTTCATAATCTCTATCTTTGTAATTATTTATTTTCTGGTTTAACAAATCACTTTCTGTTGAAAATAAGAATTGATCACTCTTAGATTTAGCTTGTGAGTTGCAGTCAGCTTTGAAGGGGACAAGCGAAACCAGATAGGTGAAGTAGACAGCCAGTCCCGTGGAGATTGGTGGAAATAAGCAATATAATTCAAATCCAATTGACAACCGAAGGCCTCAATTGAGAGGTAAACTTGAGTTAGGCATTGTCTTCCCCTATGCCATTGAGAAAGACTGCGCCGTAGTAGTCCTATCAAGACAGCAGCCAAACGAGTAAGCCCTTTAACCAGCAAGACGCTCTTTGGTTAGGATTATCGGGAGAGGGAGTACCCGCCGGAAAATTAGAAGAGGAGGGAAGTAGGAACGTATAGGTGCCCTTGCGTTCTATAGCAATGCTACAAAGACAGAAAATAACATCACTGAATCAATGATCAAAGCATAAGAAACGAAGCTCACGAGTTGCCCTTACCAGGAATCATTTCCACATGTTTTTTCACAAACCATCATTTTGTCTAGGTCAAGCCAGTGACGGGAAGTCAACCAAGAGCTACGCACCAACCAAAATCCATGTGGATTATCCTCTTACCACCATCTACAAGCCCATTGTGGTTGTGATAAGTTGTATTTCTACCCTTATTCTTTTATCATTTACAACACTATATTTGACGCTCTCGACAAGTGATCACGGGATATGGTTTTCAATGGCATGGTGGATGAGTTGCTCAGTTTGAAGGATGAAAATGATTATTTGACGAAAAGGGTAAAGAAATTAAAGTTGATATTAGCCATTTTTTCCTTTATTATTTTTGTAATTGGATATTTGACTTTATTCAATTAAGCATGTGGCCGATTATTACAAAAATGGTGTTTTATTATATTTCCAAATTGTAAAGAAGAAGATTTTCAGAAATGGTTAGTATTTTTAGATTGAATGGAAGTTTTTTTCTTTTCTGGGAAGCCAATTCTCGGATCATGTTGTAGTATGCTGGTGGTTCTTGTTAATTTACCAACTTGAGTTGGTATGGTATGCTAGAACTGTCATTTTTGCAGAAATGAATGAACTTTCGTTGTGGGTAGCTCCTGACAGATGAACCATTGAAGGAAACACCATTTTTGACAACACCAGCTTTAGGTAGTTTACTGCGAAACCTTCCAGCATCCCTTTGCGGTTTACTACCAGACGATTTGTTGGCCCGAGAGATAATCATTTCAAAGTTTCTGGCTCTGTCCTAAGTGCATAAAAAGCCCTTTTGACGAGTTCAGTAATAGCAAGAGCCTGGAAATTAACCATAATATGTTGCTTCATTAATGGAAAACTTGAAATATATATATCTAGCATCTTCATTTGTATCCATTTAGTCCACTGAAATATATACTGCAGCATAGTCCATAGAATGTAAAAAGAGTAGAAATGAATGAACTTTCGTTGTGGGTATTGCTTAAATGTAGAAGTATAACAATGCAGTTGTTTAGAAGTAAACACACTAGTAAAATGTATAAAGACATGAAACTCTAATTTGTTGCCAAACAAAAGACCATGAAAGGATGCTAGTTCATTGATTCATTAAACATTCTAACTTTCTAACGCTTTAAAGAGTTCAATACTCTTCAAAAGAAACACAAGTTGTCCACTTGCTTTGAAAAAAAGCACAAACATATGGAACAAACAGTCATTTCCGATTGATACAGATTACAAGATAGTTTCTTCCAAAACAAATGATCATGTGTCGCAAAAAATGGTTGGTTAAGAGAGCCCCAAAAATTTCTACCAACTACGATAACCAAGTTAACCCATGCGATTGCCAAAATGGGGAAACTCAAAACTTCTTGTCCTCAAAATGAAAGCCAAGCCAAAATCAGTTCTACTTTGTTGAAGTCTCAGCTCCAGCATTGGACCCCTGACTACCCAAAATCTCATTCTCAGCTCTCACTCTTCCAAGGTGGTCTTCCAGAATTGTACCTCTTCCTATGACATCCATTGTCTTTCTTCTTTTTGGGACATCAATGACCCTTTGTTGTGGGGTTTTAGGCTGCATAGTATAATACAATATCATAAAGTATTATACTACAATTTATAGATAGGCAAAATCAGTAGCTCTAAAGACCAAAAAATATTATGAAACTCACATCATAGCAAGTCCACCCTGATTGTGCAACAAAACATCTTAAACCTCTTGAAGGTTTACCCTTATTTTTTGCAGACATCTTTTTTCTCCCTTTAGTAGCTCCAGTAGTGCCACATGATTGTCTAAGTTCTTACAATAGTTGTTGTGTTCTATCAGGCAGTGGTGTAGTTGACACTTGCGCAACAGACACCTAAGCAACAGACACCTGAGAAACTTGCACTTGTGCAGCAGACACTTGTGAAGCTTGCAATTGTGCAGCAGACACCTGTGAAGCTGACACTTGTGAATTTGCTGGATTAATAAAATGCTGCCACAGGAAAAAAATGCATCAATTTATTCATTGGATTAATATAACGTTGCCAACTACTTATAGGTTTAAATGACAAACCTTGCTGGTAGGGTTAAGGACACATGTTTCTCCTGTGGTCATCCAATTTATAAAATGAACAATTGAAGGTCTTTCTTCTCTTCTTACTAGTGTATTGAGCTGCTTCAGCATCCACATCATTTGTTGAAGAGGTATTTGTCTACCATATTTTAACTCCATCAACCCTTGTTTGGACTGGATCATTAGCATGTTGTTGCGCTGAAGTAGGGTGTTGCACAGGATCAGCAGGAAGATGCTCATCTGGATGAGCAGCAAGTTGTTGATCTGGTTCAGCCGCAGAGAGTTGCACTGGATCAGCAGCATGTTATTTTTAAGAAGCCATAATCAATATTAACAAGTTATACGCAATTGCCATAAAAGAAAATGACCGTAAAATAAGATTTTTACCTGGTTTGTCGTTTGTCAGGGCAAGTGTTGAATTTGTGTCCAAATTTTCTGCAGAAAGTGCATGACATCTTCCTTCCTTTTTTACTCAATTTGGTCCCACCATGTGTTGGCTCCCATGATTCTTTTCTCCTTAATTTTTTTGGTCTCTCAGGAAATTTCACAGAAGAAGGTGGCCTAATTAAGGTAACTGCTACTCTTGGCCAAAACTTTTTACAATTAGCAGGCTTAATTGGGTTCTTATAAGCCATTTCAAATATTTCCCTACTATACCACTTGGAAATAAAATATCTCACATCTAAGTTGTGACTCTCATTTACAATGACACACATTGCATGTGCACAAAGTATACCAGTTAATTCATATATCCTACATGTGCATGTACATTTTTCCAAGCTAACAATCCAGTTATTGTCCTCATCTAGGTGAACTTCAAAGCCATCATCTCCATTACTATCCACATAATAGTTCCCACTTTCTTCCATGTTATGATTAATTTTTTTCCAAATTTTTGGACCAAATCTGTCTTTAAACTTTTCCATAAAATTCTCTCTCTATGAACATCTTGAACACTATCTTACGAATGGTCTAAAATAGTTTAGCAATATTTTTATACCTAGACTCTATTATCAGACTATTAAATATCTCACTCATGTTATTATCTAGTACATCAAAACAACATAATGTATTCTGGAAGGCTTTGCACCAGAATATTGGAGAGACCTCTAAAAAATCAGGCATTGCTTTAGGTTCTGCTATGGACATACCTTTTAAAACCTTCAGTTCATCAAGGAACTCTGGTGTTGTAGATGCCCTGCAAGTTCTCCAAAACTATTTCTGAAAATCCTCAGTTGGCAAAAATATGTCTGGCACATCTTCTACTAATAGTTGATGGCATTAGTTCATTAATAGCAGAAAGCAATCCCCATATATTAAAATCAATAAGTTAAGATACATATTTTCATAAGTTTCCAAAGTAAAAAGAATAAAATCAATAGGTCAAATGCCTTTTGTTGATCAGACATAAGGTGAAACCTTCTCCTCGAGCAATAACTGGAGCACCATCTGAAGCATAAATGTAGTTTCCTCTAGCAACATCCAAGTCCACCATGAGCAAATCCAAGAACCATTTTCATATTTTCTTCTCCTCATATCCCACAACAGCCCATACAATTGGGTAGATTTGGTCATTTGGATCTCTACCAACTGCAGCAAGAATTTCACCTTTAAATGGTCCATTGAGAAAATAACCATCCAACCTAATTATCTTTCTGCAAATAGTATTGAACCATTTCCTAACACCATCAAAACAAGCATACATCCTCTTGAATACTGCATGTGGTGCCTCCAAAACTACTGTGCTACAAAGATTACTCCTTTTAAGTTCCTTAACATAATCTTCCAACCTAGCGAACTCCTTAAAAGGATCACCAATATAATTCTCAATTACTTTCTGCTTAGCATGCCTACACTGCCCTTTAGACACTTTGATCTTGGTTTGCCCATTGAAACGGTCTTTCATTTCCATTAGACTCAGTTTCAATGTAACTTTCCTAAGATTATAAATAAACCACTCAGCTAGAATTTTGTAATTGAGACGAGATGTGGAACTATTTTTGACAATTGTGGTGGCCTACATATGTTTTAATCATCCATTGTTTGCTCCTCCCATCAATTGAGCATAAAATTCTCCACTCACATTCACTATTCTTACATACAACTCTACACCTTTTTTTTTTCTCATTTTGGGTGAACCTCACATCTCTCTTGAAGTGTATTGCATATCTCACCACAGCTTTCTTAAACTCACACTTGTTAGGAAACACCATACAAACAAAAAATTCTGGAATTTTCTCACATGTTTTGAACCGAGGCCTTCTATAAGGAACTCTCCTACTATGTTCTGCCTCACTTTCACTGCTGGATGTCAAGAAACTTCCCTCTTTGTCACTCTCAAAAGACACCTCATTATTCTCCTCAACAGCTTCACCAGTATTTATATGCACCTCTGATCTTCTGCCCATTTCCTTTCTTATCTCTTCCACTAACTCTTCTGCATTCACGCCAATATTAAACCTCTCACTAGCATTTCCCTCCTCTCTTTTTTTCACCCCAGAACCACTTACCCCACTTGGACCTACATCATCTAGAGGTCCCCTATCTAAGTCAGGTCCCTCCCTACTTTCACTTCCTTCCCCATTTATTTTCACCTTTGTTTTTTTCTTTTCTCACCTTTTTTTGAATCTTTTTTTCTTCTCCCTAGCCATTAGTAACTCCTCATCCTCATTAATAGACAAATATGGACAGCCCATCTAATATTCATTCCCAGCAGGGTCATTATCATCACACTCATATTCACTCTCCCCATGCTTAGTCTCATATTCATCAAATTCACTATCATTATCAACATCATCAACTACACTTTTGCCTCTGTCATTATTGATACCAGACCCACAACCTAACCCATTATTCAATTCCTCTGCTTCCTCATTTAAACCACTACCCAGCACACCATTCAATTCCTCTCCTACCCTATTTAAACCACCACCTAATTCACTGCTCAATTCCTCAACTCCCTCATCTAGATTAATTATAACACAACTTTTTGCACCGAATCTTTGTCCATGATCAGATATCCCTAGCTTATCACACAGTATCTTAGGGTTTTGGACATCAAAATATGAATGCTTTAAATCACTATGCTCTACATATATATTGACTGAATTATTCTCAAGCACATAATTAATGAACTGACCAAACGTATTGTCATCATAAAAAACTTTTAATGTTTCTCTTAACCCCAAACCAGCACAAGGTTCATCATACCATAAATTACTGATTTTTTTGTATCCAAATTCAGCACACTTGTCTAATATGATAAAAAATCAAACCTGATCAGCATCAATTATCTCTTGAATAACAGTTCCCCCAATATACAACCACTCACTCACTGTTCTAAGAAATTTACCACCAATATAAAATTTAAAGCCTGTCATTTTAATATTATTGATTTCCCTGGGCACACAAACAAAGATAGAAAAAAAAACCAAATCAGGAATCCATGATTGAAGGACTACACAAAAGACAACAATTGGTTTAAAGTTGTTGGACCACAAACCCTGAATACATTAAACATATAAAATTGTAAGAGAAAGGGAAGACAAGAATCGAATCTATTACCTATCACTGTCTTCACTTTATGACAACCCAACCTCTAGAACCCGACCTACCACTGTCTTCGTTATACGCAAACCCAACCTCCAAAACCCCCCATCATCATTCAACCCATGCCCGAATAGCAACAATACAATCGCCTCCTCCAATGAAGTCAACACGCACGCGATGCAGTCGATTGGATCGTCAAATTAGATATGGTCTATCAAAGTCAACACGCACGCGATGCAGTCTGTAATTTTGGGGAAGGAGAGTTAGGGGAAAATGCAGTTTGTGGGTTAGAGTGAGAGTGATAGTGTTTTTTCGGGTCTCTTCTTAATTTTCCTTTCGGGTCATGACACAAAACGACGTCGCTTCTTACATCTTGTACAATCTGCCAAACGACGTCGCTTCTTACATCTTCTACAATCCGCCAAAAGTTCCTCCCCAAAGCCTCTTCCAAAATAATCCTTTTGCACACAGATGCCTTTCCCACAATTCAATCCCGCCGGTAACAATCCTCGGCACAAAAATCACAGGATGCTTCACGGTCAACCCTTCTTTTCTCAAGATAACCCCGGGCGGGTCCGACAATGGCCCGATAATAGCTGTCGTAACGTATTGCGGGATCGACGCCGGAGATACAACAAAAACCACCACGACGACCATATGAACCCGATGAACTAGCAATAGCTGTCGACGGATCTCCATTTCCTCAGCTTCTCCAGAATGACGTCGTTTTTTCCTCTCCCTCGCTTCGACTTGCTTCCTTTTCTGTTCCACGCTCGCTATGTCGTCTAATATTCCTAAACCTGTTTTATTTTACTTTCGGGTCATTTTTAAAATACATGCGGCATATGACGTGTATGCCACGTCGGACACTTAATGAAATGTGGTGGATGGCGTCACTGTGAGGGTCCAAATATGAACGATCATTCGAGTGTGAGTGTCAAATGTGATCAAAAATAAAATGAGAGGCCAAATCAATACGCTAAGACGAGTGCAGGTACCACTTTTGTCATTATCCCTTCTTATGAACTTGTTTCGAAGTACTTAATATTTCAAATAAAAGAACTTGTTGGGAAGTAAGACCTCAAATTTAACACGTGCTTAGCTTATTTATGTGTGTATTAACTTTTCTTTTTTTATAGGCATGTGTATTATTAACTTAGTTTTATTCTCTTTATTTTTTCTTTTCTCAATATATGCTTCATTAATTCATGAAAAATGAAAAAATATGCACTTGTCAATCTCTTCCCTTGAAGACTATGTTTGCTCTTTTTTTTCCTTTTTCCAAAAAGCTGTAATCATATTAGAATAAGTGAAAAAAAGTAACACAAACATATATATATGTATACATATATATATATGTGTGTAAATTGCACTTGGTTAGAGATTTGTCCGTCTTTAACTTAAATCTCAAATAGAGAAAATTATGTTAGGAGAATTTTCTTTTAGAATTTGACCATATTCACGAGATCAATCTCCTATCGAAAGAGCAAAAAAAATAACTCAGAAATAGAAAAAAAAAATTCATGTATATAATTGTTTTTAAAACGAAAAAGAAAAAGAAAACACATTACTCTATCTTCTAAACCAAAATGCCTATTTCTACAGTTAAAGTAAAGTAGAAATGGGTTCCAAAGACAATTTCTTTTGTCTTTTTCCTTCTTTTTTTCTTTTAATTAATTATTTATTCATCAATTTAATTATAGCATTCTTAAAAGTTATTCAATGAAACATTTGAATGATTAAGTACTCCCCATATATTTGTAAAAAAAAAACAATTTAAACATCTAAATGATTAATTTAATCCTTGTATTTATAAAAAAAAAATCAATTAAATTTCTGCATTTATGAAATCTCATTTTTATTTTTATTTGTAAATTTTATCCAACTAAACCTTATATAATCACTAATTTTTATAATTTTTATATAAAGGTACTGTGAATAATTAATCAACCAATTGCATGGTTGATCATGCCTCTACTACATAATGTTTAATTTAATATCCGTTTTTATAAAAATAATTTAATCAAACTCCTACATTTCTAGAATCTCGTACAATTGCTAATTTTTATATAAAGATTTACCAATTGCTATTTTTTTTTGTCCTCATATAATTGTAGAGTATTACCAATTAATTGAATTTGATGATAATAAAGGTAGAGAGTGCAGCAGACAGGTTGGATAAAATCCAGTATTTAGGGAATCAAACATGGCAGCAGTTAATCAATCAACCACTCCACTAATGAATTAGAAGCTGTGGCTTAGCAATAATTCGTGGCTTTGTAGCAAACATTTTACAGACAAACACAAGTCATTATAGCACTGGTCAGGCAAGCTATATTGCCATTTGCCGGTGCCAAGAACTAATCAATGTTTGATTAATTCTTGGGTCATGCTGTCCCATACTTTTGCGCCGCCTTTTTTACTAATATTCCGTCCATACATTTCACCACCAAAATTGAATCACGGTGGAGTGATAAATTCAAATCTTATGTTTGAGTCTGCACAATAGAGAAACATCAAACTAAAAGAGACACTGTACTTGAATAAAATTAACCCCTATTAAAAGGACAGAGAGGATCAACAGATGGAGAAAGAAGAAAAATATTGGCATGCATGCCACTTGAATTTTATATACGAATTATGATAGAGATATTAACTTTTTATGTTTGAGTCTAATCAATGGAAAAACATCCCATCAAACTAAAAGAAACATTGTTTTAAAGCCCTACCTTATTTAATTGAGTAAAATTTTATTGTAAGACCGGTTCAGTCTGATTCTTACAACTATGTTATTTATAGAACTAATCGGTGACGGTAATTATCTAGTGTTCAATAGTGACCGTTGAGGTCCGTTGAGAAAAGGAGGAATGTACATGATGTTCCAATGGGAATGGTGTATTTATTTGTTTAGAGAGATAAGAAATGCAATAGACGATTTGCCGACCCTCACGTGCAACAAAGAGCGCAGTGGGATTTACAGTAAGCAATAGCTGCTGCATCCTCACGTGCTAGGAATCCAATGGCCAAAATTAGAAAAACTCAAGAAAAAACTGTCCAAAATTTGCATTCATATTCCTGTTTCTTTCCTTATTTAACATTTAACACCTATGAAGCTCTGATACTTTTTTTTTTATCGTGTTCGTATCGAATTTATTTTTGACACCGGACATGACACGTGTCGGATTTATTAGCTTTTGTGTCAAATCTTTTTTGTCATAATTTTCAACAATTAATAGCATCAAATAGATATTTAGTGTTAAAATATTTATGTAAATAATATTAATGATAAATCGCTAATTTTCCTCCACTAACTTTACATTTATACACATAATTTGGTATCGATTCATATCCTGTGATTTTTAATTTTTTTATATCTTAGTGTCGATATTTATATCGTAATGTGCGTGCCGTAGCTAGTGTTCATACCAGTATCTGTGTTTGATAGGTACACACTTGGTTTAGTTGTTTGGTCAAAGGTCAAAGCTCCAGAAAATGGTCAGAAGAAGATGGTGGTGGGATCATTTTCTTGCCCTACAAAGCTACAAAGGGTTTTTTTATGCTGCTACTCCTACTGTATATTATAGCAGAAGAAGCCAGAAAGTAAAGAACAAACAGAAAGTGGGTCAGCAGCGTATGAGCCGCACGAGGGGATCCCTCCATTTTGCATTGCGCCTTGTCAGTCAAATACCCCATTCTTTATTTTCTTCTTTGTTTTGAGACTTCTTCAGATACTATAGTCTATCTATACTTTTGTCTGTGCCCTTATTATTAAGGGTATGTGCCCTTATTTTTAAGGGTTAGGCATGTGATAGTGATAGTGATAGTGATTGCTCACCTTTTTCCTTTTCTTAAGTTCTATATATATATATATAAGAATCGAACCAACGAGACTTAAATAAAAGTGTCAAATTACTTACACAAACCACCCGTTGGTAGACTCTATCCCAAATAATCCAAAATAAAATGAAAATAAAATGAATTTCAACCAATCACACATGTTAATTCAGAATTAACATGTGAATTAGCATGGTAGAGTTTAAACAAATCATATTTCTATTCATGAATCAGAGTTCTCATAAGTAACAGTACTTTTACATTCCCAATTTCAGGTATAGTTTATTTAAAATGTCTATACAATGGATGTATACTGTATACTGTGGAGTGATTGCACAGAAATCAAGTTTGAAGCATATAGACTTTGCAGATATATTATGTGATGAATCCAGACTAAGAATTGTGTATAAATGGCCCAAACCTACTTTCATGGCTTCTGAGCAGAGAACATGATGAAGGATTGATCAACTTTGGCTGTGTAGTTTATTAGACCGCATGATCTGCACAAATCCTCGATCTCCTCCTCTAGGAAATAGCTATACATCCGTAAAAGCCTCTGCGCGACATAACAATTGATTAATTACATCTCCAGACCCAAGTATACGGTGCAAGTCAGCATTTCAAGAAGGAGGCATTTTAGAGTTCTTACTACTGATGTAAGTTCATTCAAGATCTGACTAAAGATAAACAAAGTCCTGAATTTAAGATGAATATTCATCGAATCAGCTGGTTCACCAAACTGAAGTTTGGAGCAGTTTGGAAATCTAAGAACTATGGTGTTTTCTCAGTGGTGGAGTTACAACCTCAAATTAGATTCCACATAAAGTTTTATTGCTTCTGCCTATACAATGTCCAAACTGCGTTATTGTCCACACATACTTCCAAATGAGGTTTCTGATAGCATTCTAAGTTTCTAACAATCCAACACACTAAAATCCATCACTCATTTGATCAATTTGGGAAAAGGTTATTGATAAGAAGTATTACCTCTCGGAAAGGACGTTCAATCCAGGGAGTTGTTGAACTATATCGAAGAAAAGTGCTTCCAACAAACACACCTCCACTTCGCAAGACACGACATATTTCAGCAAGCTGCCATCCGTACATCATGCCATTAGGCGAACTATAGTACTAAAAACTAGCTATATACACATTCAATTTATGACTTAGAAGAAGGAATTAAAAGATAGGGAAAGAGGAGAAGAGAAAAGAAGCAACAGCAAGGAAAGATAGTGTTATCATCAACAGTCAATTTGTGCACCCGGCTCAAGCTACAACAGAACCCACTATCTACTTCTACAGTAACCTACCTCTACCCAAACCTTGTCATTTCTTTTTCTTCAGATTTCTTCCCCTCAAAAAAGGTGCAAATGCTCAAGAAGTTTATAACAAAATGCAGACAATAGGCCACCTAAGGCTGTTAACCATTAATTTTCTGTGACATTTATGCTTAGCAATCGATGTGCTGTCTTTACGAGACGGTACCAAAATCTCTTTCCAGAGACCATAATTGAGCAATAATACTGTACTTGGGATGACAGAAATGATTGGCAGTAAGCAGGTCCCCGGTGCTACTATGCTCAAACCCTAGTATTTTTGGCTCATGAAACAAATTGACCCACACTGAACTTCGGTTTTGCTTAGAAAGCAATATGGACACTAATATAAAACATTAAATACAAGATCAGTATCCAAGGAAAAGAGCCAAGATAATCAAAGTGACTGATCCAGTTACACAGACAAGATGAGAGAGATCAGCAGCTTCCGTATCCAATAGGATTTTGGATCTTCCAGACCTGCCTGGTCCAGCATGTCTAAAAAACAGAATGCAACAAAATCTTAGGGACAACTTACTGCATTGGAAGGAGATGCCCAACAATGCATGGCAGCACCAGCATGAACAGCATCAACTGAACCTGAAGAGAAAGGAAGTCTTGAAACATCTGCCCTAACAAGAGCAAGATTTCTGCAGAAAATAAGCAAAAGTTTGTCATATCGTGGTAACTTTAACTCTGGACATTTGTGCTGAAGAAATTAGAATCACTGCAGGAAAAGAAGCTTACGCAGTTGAGATAGCGCCGTCTTGCTTAATAAAATCATAGCATTGGCGAAGCATATTTTCAGAAAAATCAAGCGCTACAACTTTAGAATAAGTTTCAGACTTAGCAAATTTCCTGGTAAACAAACCACTTCCACAGCTAACATCTACGAGTAGACCTCCTGCTGCAGGTTCAAAGAACTCCTGAGCCATTTTGAACTGCATTAAGAACATCAGATTAGCAAATGGCCTCAAATTGAGGAGCAAAGTCACCAAAATGAAGGAGGTGACTGGTGCCATTTTCATATCCATGAATGCCAATGCAATTTCACAGGACAGCAACAAATTTGAAACAGAAACTCCATAAACAATAAAAGAATATAACCGTTTGTGACCTTAATAAAAAGTCTTGATATGTATGCTACTGAATTTGAATCATAATAAAGAAAGGCAGGCAAAGTGAACCTCTTCATCAGCACCAGGAAAGCCACTTTGACGAAAATTTTGACGCCATCCCCGTTCATACAAGAATGAAACTATTGGACTCCTGGCAAGGTGAAAGGCACATAAGTGAGATGTGAGCATTTTCGCAAACGAAATAGTTGCATCACAAGACATCATCCCTTTGAAAAGAACATGTCACTGTTCTTCCATCTCATCATAACCAAGAAGAAATTTTGGGCAACATAACAAAATGTTGTGGCCTCAAGTTAACAGGAAATAAGACATGAAAAATGTTTCTAAAGACAATTGACGAGTGTTAATGAAGGATGAGGAACCAATGGGTTATTACTTCTATTTCCACAAAGGGGAAAGCATCAATTTCAAAACATTAAGCAATCTTGTATGATTCAATCAACTTTCAACCATATTATTACAAGAATATGAATGACAACTAATGCATACCGAAACAGTTCAGTCCTAGCTGGTTGAACTTCAGTGTAATTTTTCAACGCAGCAGCAATAGTAAGATCCAAATAGTTGTCTTTGCTGGAGTACGTTTTGTTGCATGTCTTACACTTGAAACCAGAGCGGTAGATTGATGACCTGCAGAATCTCATAGATATAAGTTAAGAAGCTAAACAACAACAGATAAAAGGAGATGTTTGATGCCATCAAGAAACCAAACTTACAAGTTAAAACCGGGTGGACCTTTCCTTATCAGAGGTTCATAACACACTGGGCATGAAAATGGTTCCTCCTCCAAAGTTAGGTTCTGCTTTGTGCTTAATTCCTAAAAGCATAAATTGTCAGGAAACCAGTACATACAACTGAACTATGAAATTAATTGGACTAAAAAGGCATCAAAAACTCTTATTGCAACAATCACCAAATTTAGATTGTTTTATTTTCCTTCGTTATTACACAAACACTTATCAAATAAACCCAGTTAGACAAATTAAGAACATGGGTCCTAAACATTTTAAATTTCAACAATCAAAGTTCTAAGTTTTTTTATCAATCAACACTCTATAGCACACTCATTTTATGTTACTGACACTGTCAATAATTACACAACTTGAAAAAATTGGAATAATAAAGAAAGGCAAATAGCACAGTACTAAAGAAGTAAAATGCGAAAAAAGTTGTGATGAAAATGAAAGAAAGAAAATGGGAAATACCGGCTCAAGAGCAACAGCAGAGCATGCCCGGATGGTGGAAGGAAACCGGTGAGAGGAGGAGAAACTGACAGGTTGTCGAAGGAAGAGGACATTGCGAGGAAGGAGCGGATACTTTGGAGGTAATGTATGGTGGAGAGGGTGAACGGAAGAGGAAGAGGAAGAGACGGCCATGACAAAGATTCGCTTGTTCTTGGTTTTCTCCTGCTGGCTTGGCTGTGTGGTGTACTATTGAGTTATGTGGAGCGATTCTTGACTTGTTTTCTTGGCTAATTTATAGCTCTAATTTTCTAACTGTTTCTTTTTTTTCTTTTTTTTCTTTTTTTTTTACCCCTATCTGTTCTTAAAAAATGATATAAAAGCAAATGTTTATGAAGAAAAATAAGTAAATAAAATACCAAGCAAAAATGTACTTTTTTTCCCCTTTTGTTTCTAGTAATGAAATAACTTATTTATGAGAAATAACATACACAAAATATTTTCACATTTTTAAAAAAAATTAAATATATAATAAATCTTAAAATAAAATAGAATTTTTTATCATCCTCATCATCCATAAATGTAAAATCAATCATTTGATTTTATTTCATTTTTAATTTGAAAAAATAACCTATAATTATTTTATACTCGATGGAAGTAGTTTTACTATTTTAATTAAAAGTTATAATCATAACTCATAATAAAACATTAAAAAGCATATTCATTTGATATTTTATACCTCTACGGCTAGAATTGTATGCAAAGTGTGAAAGTTTTACGTATTGGATTTGGGTAACATGAGCTTTGTCTGATAGTTGGCTTGTTCAACTAACTCACTGTAGACATCAAAATTGCGGCCCATCTAAAAAAATATTCGGCCCAGGTTATAAAGAGTCGCGAAGCTCATTTATTGAAATCCATGAAGTTTATTTGGTCGAAACCCATCAGCAAGCCCATGTTTGGGTGAGACAAGACCCAATTGTTGGGTCCAACTCGTTTGGGCTGCCCAACTGATTGGGTCCGTATGGAGTAAAAAAACAAAATTAATTAATTATTGCGCCGACCAAGCCGTCATGTTTGAACCTTTTTCTTTTTAATTGGCGGAGTAATTGGAATTACTGAGGGGGCAATGCTAAAATGGTTACTGAAAAGGGAGGTTGAGAATGGAGGAATGACGTGGCTATACGTATTTACAAAACTGCCATTAGGCAGTAATTATCAAATTGCCATCGAATTCATTTCCTTCTCCCTTCTCCCTTCGTTCGTTTTTTCTTTTTCATTTGTTTCAGTTTTTTAGGTTTACAGAGTGGGACTTGCTCACCTCCATCGATGGCGTGGCCATAAACAAAGCATGAACACATCGATAAAAAATAAGTTCAGTTTTTTCACTCAAAAAGTCTTTATAGATTTGGTCCG
>NBIL01153877.1:0-10034 GCA_002752925.1 Viola pubescens var. scabriuscula | reverse complement strand
AGCCAAAATCAATAGCTAACCATTCAATTAAGACTAGAAAACTAGTGATAAAATCACTTCAATTATGGTTCAATCACCCGTACTCTCTAGAGGAGGTCCAAATTGTTCTAAAACATATGAAACCAAAAACAGCCCCTGGTCTTGATGGTATGCCCCCTCTCTTTTATAAAAAATATTGGCATTTGGTGGGAGATTCTGTTAATTCTGTTGTTCTTAATATTCTTAATCACGCTACTGATCCTTCATTTCTGAATCATACTTTCATCACTTTGATTCCTAAAATTACTAATCCCTTAGAGTGTTCCCATTTCAGACCCATTAGCTTGTGTAACGTTATCTTCAACCTTGTCACTAAGGTCATTGCCAACAGATTAAAACTCTTTCTTTCTGAAATTATATCTGAAAATCAGAGTGCTTTTGTCCCGAATAGACTGGTTACTAACAATGCTTGTGTAGCGCAAGAGGTGTTTCATGTTATGCAGACTAAAAGATCAGGCCGAGGTTTAATGAGTCTGAAGCTCGATATGAGTAAAGCCTACGATCGCGTTGAGTGGAACTTCCTGGATCGAATCCTACGTAAATTAGGATTCCATGATAACTAGGTGGACTTGGTGATGAGATGTGTCTCCACGGTGTCGTATTCTGTTCTGGTAGAGGGTAACCCAGGCCCGTCATTTCGACCTCAGAGGGGTCTCAAGTAGGGAGACCCTCTCTCTCCTTACCATTTTATCCTTTGTATGGAAGGTCTCTTGGCCATGCTACACGAGGCTAACCAACGTCAGCTGATCCACAGTATTTCGGTTGTCGGGGAGCCCCCCTAATTAGCCATCTATTCTATGCTGATGATAGCCTAATCTTTGCCAGAGCTAATCCYAGTGAAGCTGCAGTCATCACAGGTATTCTAGCCAAATATGAGGAAGCTTCGGGACAAAAGATCTACCTGGAGAAATCGGAAGTGGTATTCAGCAGAAATGTAAGCGTCGGCTGTAGAAACGTGATCCACCGCAGCCTCGGCGTTAGAATTGTTAGTCATCACACAAGGTACCTGGGCCTTCCAGTGAGTTCCGGTCGGTCAAAAAAGGCTTTATTCAGTTATGTCTGTGACCGTTTGTGCAATCACCTTAATGGGTGGAAGGAGAAAACGTTATCCCAGGCAGGGAAGGAGGTGCTTATTAAATCGATTGCGCAGTCTATCCCTACTTACCTTATGAGTTGTTTTAAGATCCCTAGGGGTGTCTGCGAGGAGATGGAAAGTACAATGAGACAATACTGGTGGGGTGGATGTGGTGAGCAGCATAAGGTCAGTTGGGTTTCATGGAACAAAATTTGTAAAGCCAAGCGGGATGGCAGTTTGGGCTTTCGTAAATTGAGGGAATTTAACCTTGCGCTTCTGGCCAAGCAAGGTTGGTGCATTATCCAGTATCCTAATTCTCTCCTGGCTAGGGTGTTGAAGGCTAGATACTTTCCATCAGGAACCTTCCTTGATGCCCCGTTAGGGTCTCGACCTAATTACCTTTGGAGGAGTTTCTTGGCTGGACGTGACGCTCTAGACAAAGGCTGCATTTGGCAGGTGGGGAATGGTGAACAAATTCGTATCTGGGATGATCCTTGGATTCCGGCCTCCTTTCCTAGTTTAGCTCAATCCCCGGTCTCTCACCTCTCTGCAGACGCCACTGTCAAGAATCTGTTAGAACCCGATGTTGGTAAGTGGAATGTTCAGCTGGTACGTCAGATTTTCAACCCTATAGAATGCGACACCATTTTGGCTATGCCGGTTAGTCTTTTTCGTCCTCCTAACAGGATTGTTTGGCGGTTTTCAACTTCGGGGAAGTTTACAGTCAAGAGTTGCTATCATTCCCTCCTAACTAAGTCTCCTACTATTGGGCACCAGGCTAATTCTGAATTTTGGTGGGCGACCCTGTGGAAATTACAGATTCCACCAAAGTTTAAAATCTTTCTCTGGCAACTGGTTCATAATGGGCTCCCTGCAAAGGAAAACCTGTTCACTAGAGGCATAATTGGTAAGGACTCATGCCCGTTATGCCATGGGCCAACTGAGTCTATTGATCATCTTTTCTTGCATTGCCAGGTCACGCACAACCTCTGGAATTTGTTTCATATCCCGCTCAGGATTCAGCTCTCCCCGAACTCAACGATAATTAATTGGCTTGGTAATCTTAGGGACACGATTTCACCCTCGTCTCTAGAAAAGGTGATCTCTATTCTTTGGGCCGTTTGGAACTCTAGGAATGACCTGGTGTTCAACTCGAAGGTTTCGTCTCCACAGGAGGTCCTTTTCCATGGTGCCCAGTTACTTGGGGAGTACAAAAAAGTGAATGAGAGAAGTGAAGCTGGGAACATCCCTGTTTCTTTTGTCTCTACGAACGACTGGCACCACCCAGGTGATGGTATTGTCTGTCTTAATACGAATGCGGCTTTTGGACCCTCTCGGACTGGCTTGGGCTTCATCGCCCCCGAGAGTGACAGAAGTTGCATCTTGATTCTATAGCAACTCTATAGATCGGAGGTGAAAACCATTGTGTCCATAATTGCAACTCATATCTCATTGCTTGCCAAACCTCTACTACGTATCCCTCTCATATTTGATATTCTCTTTCTGATCTGCGTCTTGACCAAGGATACTTTCATTCTTGGCCAAGAGAGTCTTCTGATATGTGTCTTGATCAAGGGTACTTTCGCCCTTTGCCAAGACAGTTTTCTGTTTTATTTATTTTCTAGCTTTAAAACCCCCATTCGTATAAGTATTTAAATCTAGTCTTTTGTCTTGTGTTGAATCTAACTACTCTCTATGGATGGATCCTCTTACCACTATCTACAATCTTTTGTAGGTATTGATAAGTTGAACTTATAAATTTATCTTTGGTGGCCTCGACACCCATCAAATTTTGGCGTCGTTGCCGGGGAGTGGTTCAGTCTTGACCAAGACATAATTCCAGGTTTTTCTCTTCTATCCCTTTTTCCTTTCTTCTTTCTCTAATGGCTAATTTTAATTCTCTTTCTCTAATGGCTAATTTTAATTCTTTATTTAACTCTGCTCCTCAATGTTTTAATCCCGCTGGATGGAACCAACAAAATTCTAATTATGGAGTGCATCCTGATCCTAATTTTCAATATTTCCAACCTCCACAAATTAGACAAAATCCTAATGCTTCTGATAATCTTATCCAATTGTTGCTGGAACAAGATGCGGCAATAGCAATCATGCAAGAACAAGTCAAATTCCTTCAATTTGAACGTAGACACCAGAAGTTTATGGCGACTACAGAAGGCATACTAGAGCAACTCAAATTCATTGTGGAAGAGGGGAGACACACATCCTCGGAGTCCAAACCCAACATGGAGTATGATGCTAGTGATGCCACCTTGCCTAGTAACACAAGTCTGCCAGACTATCTTGACTCACGTCTTGACCAAGACACATGTCCAAACCCGGAGATAAAAGTGGTTGCTCAACCTAGTCATCCCAAACAGACCAATTAGACCAATCTTGTGAGTCCTTGGAATAATTGTTTCTTCCTTTTGGAAGAAGAGCTTTAATGTCATCCTATGACTGAGGAAGAGCTAGGAGTCGTCCATGCATCAGAGCCAAACTTAAAATCCAATGATAGCATTGATTCACCACCTGAGACAAATCTGCCAGACAGTCTTGACCAAGACTACTATCTTAACCTTCTTGACAGTCTTGACCAAGACGACTATCTCAATGAAGATGACTGTCTTGACCAAGATGACTTTTGGGACGATGATGACAGTCTTGGCCAAGACGAATTTACAAACTTGGAGATAGAAATGTTTACCCAACCAAACCAGCCAAATCAACTCCAGAATCATTCTGAAACTCCACCTGAGCAGGAACTGAAGGTTACAGAGGAATGCCATTGCATCAAACTAGAGGAGAGCATGAGAAATATTGAGAAATAGACAGAAATAGTCATAAAACCAACAACGGTTATGTGTGAAAGGGAAGTTTTGAAATTCTTTGATTGTATTAATCCTTTTATTGAACCTCCCTACACTCAACCAATATTTTTATTTATTTTGTAGGAACCTAAATTAGAAATTGAATCATATATTGGTTCACTGCAAAATGCCTTGCTTGAAGACCAGTCACTGAATGAGATCATTCTCATCAAACTTCGGGCATGGAAAGCATTCAGTAGGATTGGATAATGAGTGTTGCTTGAAATTCGAGTCTAAGACTAATAAACAAAGACGCTGCTTGGGAGGCACACATGTTTTTACTTTATTTTCTTTTATTTTATTTTGAATAAAGCACGAGCTCTCCTTAGAATCTATCTCTACCAAAAGATTGGCTCTGTTTCCTCCATCCAGCTCCGCTCTCTCCACCACCTTTTGCTAAAGCCCTTGCCCTAGGTTGTTTCTTTCTTTTCTCACTTTTCCTCCTTTTTATGTCTCTCTTCTCTTACACATTGAGGACAATGGGGGGGTTGTGTGCTTTGTGTGTTTCATCGTGTCAGTTTTAGGTCTAATTTTTTTTTAGGATTAGATTTTTGTATAAGTCTGTATTTTTGCATGTAAACCACACTCGTGATCTTCTTGATGTTTATCTCAACTCTCAAAATGCATTTTGATTCATCTCTGTTTAAAAAGGTAAAACGCTCAACGAAAGAAGCTCTTGCTTTTCATGATAGGATTTACAGCAGTTGACTCAAAGCTTAAAGTTAATTTTTGGATGAACACAAATGAAAGTTAAAATTCTGTCTTGACCAAGAAAGTTATTTTTGTCCATGTTGCAAGAGTTGTCCGTCCTTTAATTTCTGCACTACCTATAGAGTCTTTTATTATTCTCTTGCTTGTTGTGTGGACACTACCTGGAACCAATGGGGTTGCACGGTGTTGGTGATTCGGCACCATCACCCATTTTATAGGCGAAACTCCCCGAAGTACATATAGCTAATCCCTTACTACAGGGCCGAACAAGCTAGGCTAGTGGTGTCCATTACTTGAGCTTTAATTGTTTTATTTATCTATGAGAGAATAGCAAGAAAGTGAAAGTTCTGGGAGTTGGTGTGCCCAAAAAGAACAAACGCTGCTCTAAAAAGAAAAGCACAGCGAAGAGAAAAAGAAATAAAAAATAGAAGAAACAATGCTTCAAAAGACCTGAAAGTGGGCAAACAATTTAATGTGCGTACGTTTACTTGTGTCGGCAATTCTTACAACTCTTGGACAAACCTGTTGGACACAAAATATTATGAAATATAGTGTTCCTCCACTAATTCTCTTGAGTCTAGAGTTTAGTTGTTTGTGATCCTGTTATGATGAGTGAGATGTTTCTAGTAGATGAGCAGACCTTGTTATTCTCAGATGGATTTGATGAGTTGAGTATCTTTGTATTTTCTTTGTTGAGGTGATCCTTTGAGTCGATTATAAGTTGCTGGTTTCACTGTGTCTGTATTTTTGCATGTTGTGTCTTATGCTTGAGGGCAAGCATGGTTTAAGTGTGGGGGATTTGATTGAGCATAATTTGTAGTGGTTTTACCACTTATTCTTATGCATTTATGAATGGTAATTCTATTGATTTCAGTTTAATTCCATGACTATTGCAAGAAATTGAGCTGGAGAGGGATTGAGCAAGAAAGAGCCAAATAGAGTCAAATTCTGGGCAGAACGGAATGGATCTTTCGATCAAGGAGGTGTCCAAATTGGGAGATCAAGATACGAATGGAAATCCCAAGATGTTAGCTAGCTCTGGTCCAAATGTGAAGCCATTCTGATGAGTGGATCGCCAGAAAGACTATGGTGACATTTTCGCTTACAAAAGTCCTACGCTGACAAGAACTCTCATATGTGTCAGGCGACTTGGACAGAGCCGTTTTGGCCCAGTGAGATGCGGACCTGGGAGAGAGATGTCTTCCTCTATATTTTCAGATGTTATCTTTCATTTGGGATAGGTTTCATCCCAATCAAATGAGCCGTTTGAGAGTTGAGGCATCCGATATTTTTGCGCGCAGAGTGTGCGCGAACAACCCACGACTTAAAATTTGAAGTCGAATGGAGAGCCCAGTCGTGCAGATCATTCCAGAATCATTATAGAACCTCTTATTGATATTATTAGATATTTTATTTAAGTGATTTCTGGTTTTAGAAGTAGTTTCCTAATTAAACTCTTACCTTCTTAGAATTAGGATTTTGTGCACCTTGTGCTTAGTATAAATAGAGTCACTTGGCTCCACTGTAAGGTGTGCAGTGACAGTACAACATGAGAGGCTGCTGCTCTCTTTATTCTTCTCCTTTCTCTGATTCTGAACTTGAGTTTATATATATTAATATAGTTTTAGTGTTTTCTTTATTCTCCTTGTGTTTCTCTAAGATTGCTCTAGTGATCTTCAATTGATTAAATGGCATTCGAGTTCTTATTAACCTCGAAAAATCCCCAATCCCTTTTCTCGTAGGATGGCTTTTCGTCTTGGGTGGCTTTCGAGATGTCTCTGTTGCTTTGTCGGCTCATCCTGAGTTTAAACCATAATTGGACGTTTGTTGGGCTTTGAAAGTCCATAACGTGTGGTGGGCCTTTTGAGCCCAATTTTTGTGATATGGTCACGCCCCATGATTACGGTTCTTCTTGACCCAATTATTATCAGTAACTAAGAAACTTGATCAACCAACAATTGTTTCTGAACAATATGTTAACAAACCTACACTAATGTTTGAGCAATTTACTTTCAGTCCTATGCAATCTACTGATTGCGCAACTCCATCTATATTACAAAAGGTTTATGCTTTCCAATTTGGTATTATTCAATTAATAGACAAGATAAAATTTAAAGAGCATATATTATCAGTTTAGAGTTTAGAGTTTAAGGTTTTTGAGTTTCTTCTTTATTAAAAAGGGACACATGTCAACGTAATATGGAGAATGTAAAAGAGAAAGTAATAAGGAGAATATGTCTAGCACTTCTCAATCAAAAAATAGTTTAAATAATAAATTTAATTTTTTTATTTTTTTATAACTCGTATTATTTATAAATTAAGTCTAACATGAATTTTCATGGGTGAAAAACTCTATGAAAAAATTATAGGATCAAATTGGAGAACCAAGAAAAGGTTCGGGAGAAGATGGTGACGAATAATTTAGGAACTAAATCAATAATAGAGGGATACATCTAGGACAAAATCGTAGCGTCGGAAAAAAATAGATAATAAAGAATATTTGGGTATAAATTTAACAATCATACAAGTTAATAAATATATTTATAAATTTTGATATATTTCATATATATTTATTTTTTAAGGGTGTGTTTGGATAGGGGGGAATGAGGTTATATTTTAAGGAGTGAAGCGTTAATGAAGTTAAGTGATTAAATGTTAAAGGTTTAAAAAAATGTAAGATAAGTGGACCCATTGATAGTTTAATTTAAATTTAATTTGGATGAAAAATGTATGGTCCTAATAGTAATGTGTAAGGGGGGGAAAATGAGGAGTGATAAAAGATACATATTAAAAAAACAAAAAAAACAAAAAAAAGTACATGCATCTCAAATAATTAGTGGGTTATATAAATAAATATTAAAGAAAACTTATTACCCTGAGGTTAACACATAACCCCAAAAATGGATTATATATTAACGCCGTCGACATTTCCCCCATCCCCAGAATTACACAAACTTTGTTTAGGGTATAATCCCCTTTAATCCCAAACCAACATACCCTTAATTTTATTTTGAAGAGGCTTTAAAATATTATGTTACGGTGAAGCCAAAATTAATAGAAATATCTATAAATGTGATAATAGATCTTAACCTATTAGTAAAACCTTAGTAGTCTACGTCAAAGACAGATTATAAGACTTGCGTAATGTAACTCTTCCATAAAGGTCACCATAAAGTAATTCCTAGGATGACTTCTTCTGCTTTTTTAAATAAAACCTGAATTAATCATTAATTCAAAATAAAAACGTCATTACATATAAGAGGCATAATACTTGAATAGCTTGCCTCAACCTAACAATGAATAGTTTTAAATTCTAATGCTAGCTTGCTAAGTGCATGAGCTACTACATGTGTCTGTCGGTGTTCATAAAGGAATGAGTATAAGTGCAAGGATTGTGCCCGAATGTCATCTGCTAGGAGGGCAACCATATTGCTAGAAGTTGATGGTTTATTTATTTCATTCACTGCGGTCAGGCAATTTGATGAGATGATAAGGTCAAAGTAACCTAGTCGTAAAGCCAGTTGAATATTGTATCTGATGGAGAGTAATTCTGTAGTGGTAACTTCAAAGGATCCAGGACAGAATTGGACAACATACATGATATGTTGGCCTTGAGTACCTCGTAGAACACAACCAAGACCAATACCTGAGTCGATCACTACTGCATCATAGTTAAGTTTGAGCATTCCTACACCTGGTGCTTTCCACCGTGTGTTATGGTGATTTGTAGATCGTGTAACAGTAGTGGTTAGCTTTTCATTTGCCCTCAAATACTCCCCCATGGTATTTTTGGCTCGCATAGTAATATGCACCACATTTAATCATTTCTACTAAAAAAATCTTTGATTTCTAACACACCGACCAGGCATTAAGGGCAAAGATACTCATATTTGGTATGTCTAGAGTTGTCCATACTCCCTTAATCCATGAACTGACATCCCTTTGCATAACAGATCTGCCAATTGGCTGAAGGTTGCATTTTTCCCATAGCAGGTTGGAGATGTTACGGTCACAAAAAAAGGTGGATTAAGGACTCATTCTCGTTGTCGCATAATGGCTTTCTTGCGTAGATTCTCCCGCGTCTGTAAAAGGTTACGTGTGAGTTGCCAAAGGAAGTTCTGAACTTTTGGGGGGATGACCATATTCCATAGTTTGGACCAGCAGTTCTAGTTGTCAGTGTTATCCTGGTTCGTGGCAACAATGGGAGTCTTTATCTTGAGAATCATATGGTATCCTGATCGGACGGAGTATCTACCATCTTTATTGTGTATCCAATAAATATTGTCGCTCACATCCCTATAGTTAAGAGGTATAGAGGAGATCATTTTTGCTTCCAGGGGGCAGAAAGTATCATTAATTAGAGGGATATTCCACGATCTGCTATTACTGTCAATTAAATCGCCTACCATCTCTATGTTGGGTAAATGAGGATTGGGATCCACTTATCTCTCCATATAGATACTGATTTACCATTACCAATGCACCAACAAAGGCCTTCTTCGAGTACCTCTCTTCCTTGCATGATGCTACGCCATGTGCAACTTGGCTGGTATCCTACTTTCGCCTACATAAAATCTCGACTTGGGAAATATCTTGCTTTAAGGATCCTTGCAATCAGTGACTGTGGGTTTTGAAGGAATCTCCACCCTTGTTTCGCGAGCATCGCAAGGTTAAATTCATGAATTTTCCGGAATCCTAAGCCACCATTTTTTTTGCTTTTACAAACTTTATCCCAAGCCAGCCAGTTAATTTTCCTTTGACCATCCTCACATCCCCACCAAAATCTCCTAATGACGGCTTGCATCTCATCACAAATATCTATTGGGAGCTAAAAAATACTCATCATATAAGTAGGAATTGCTTGAACTACAGATTTTAGTAGTACCTCTTTGCCTGCCTGGGATAAGCATCTTTCCTTAAAGCCACTAAGTTTCTTGCACATTCTATCTCGAATATGGCTAAAAACTCCCTTTTTACTTCTACCAATGGTTGTCGGGAGCCCCAAGTACTTGCGAAATTTCTCTATCGTCGTTACGCCTAGTCTCTGTTGGACCTGGATTTGAATTTGTGCTTGCACATTCTGACTGAAAGAAACTTATGACTTGTCTAAATTCACCCCCTGACCAGACGCATTTTCATAAGTAGAAAGGATTTTTACTATTGTGTTTGCCTCCACTAAATTAGCTTTGGCAAATAGCAAGCTTGATGGGTGTCGAGGCCATCAAAGATAAAATTTATAAGTTCAACTTATCAATACCTACAAAGGATTGCAGATAGTGGTATCCACAGAGAATGGTGAGACTTAACACAAGATAAAAGGCAGATTTAAACACTTCTACACA
>NBIL01153860.1:0-10971 GCA_002752925.1 Viola pubescens var. scabriuscula | reverse complement strand
TATTCGTTTGGGTATCGTTTGAGGTAATTAACTAATCTTGTGCGGTATATACCTACCATGGTCAATACCCTAATCAAAATTTGCCACGTCAAATAAGTGGCTAACCTTTTTTTCAACCACCGAAAAACTGGTGTAAACAAACATTGACCCCCCACCGACACGTCTTTCAACCCAAACACTATTCATTGCCACTATTCCTTTTCGTAATTTTCTATGGTTTTAGAGAAAATTCAAACTGTTTTAGAAATATTGTACTGTACATAATTTAAGTAAACATATTGTCATATTATAATAAACTCAACTAAAAAAAATCCTAGGCTGGGCTGGGCTGGGCTGCTGCAACTTGCTGGTAGCTGTCGTCTTCGTCACAGCAACGCACACGCTGCTGCTAGTGTGCTTCCTCCTGCCATTGAAACAAAGAAAGAAGAGCGACGACAAGGTTTACGGTGGTGTTCAGATTTGACTGCCGCGAACGGAACAGCTACCAGCCTACCACCAATAGGTCCAATACCATAGCAGCTGGTCTGATCTTAGCTCCATTGACGAAGACGCATCTTCTGCTTTACCTCCTTAAACTCCTTTCAATTTCATTGAAGAACTAGGGTTTATAAAATTAAGGATTCAGTTTATTATTTTCTAATTATTCATAGCATATTAATTCAGCACACGAGCAGCTTCTTTCTGCCCCCTTATTTCTCAACCACTCTCTGTAATTTATCATATTCCTTTGCCTAAGCAGTAGTTTCTTGTTTTATTTCATACAGATTCTTCTAATAATGGAGTTTGAGGCTATACCAGACAGTGATGGCGAAGGTATTGACGTTGGAGCTGCTGTCCAACCTCTTACGAATGCTAACCTGCAGTGACAGATGACAGTGAGTTTGTTTTACTGGATTGGTGGAAAAAACATTCTCCACCATTCCCAATTCTGTCCAAAATGGCTAGAGATGTCTTGCCAGTACCTGTTTCCACCGTGGCTCTGCATTCAGCACTGGTGGGAGACTCCTTGATTCATTTAGGAGTTCTCTAAGCACTTATATGCACCCAAGATTGGATTAGGACATCCAATGAACCCATCATTGTGGAGGAGAACTTAAATGAACTTGATAAATTGGATTCTGGTAAGAGCTTAACTTATTCTCTTCAATGTTTACATTACAATGTTATCCCCTGATTCTTTTAGCTTAACTTGAACTTTTATGTTTTAGATTTGGACAATTTCAGAGATGTGAATGGGTACAGACAAGGAATTAAGAAGCATTGGAAGCAGCCTGTTGAGGTTGGTTACATTTTCTTTCCGATCTACGTTTCTAGTTTAAGCTATAATTCTGGATTTTTGTTTGAATTTCTGTTTGTTCCCTGAATACGCGTTTATGTTCTTCTGTTTATGTTCTTACAATGGAGTTGGAAACAGCAGTGCTGCATGCATCAATGAGCACTTACATTTGTTTATTTTTAATTTCTTGTGTTTTGGTTGGTTTAATGGTGTGCTAATGAAATTACCATGCAACTCATTCTTTATGAAACCAAATTATAATTCTCATACTTTTGATAGCACATCTTAGAGATGTAAATTGCAGCTGCTTTCTGTGAATTTATGTCTTAGTCAGCTGCTGTTTTTACTGGTGTCTAGATCAGGTATAGGATACTGTGTGTTAAATGGAGGATGTGCCATTGTTGATGAGTTTGCAGACATGCCTTGTGGCAAATGGCTGGATGAGAATTATGAATTCTGGGCATTGAGGAGAATCGTTGTTACTGGGTTGCTAAGCTGTTAGTGGTTTTCCAAGCACTCTATTTCAGTTTACTCTGCTTGTGTAATGTTGTTTGAATGAATTTCTCATGAAGCCTTTTCCTTAGTGTGAAAATTGATATCCATCTTTTATTGAGACAGGAGGGGGCTTGAGTTGATTTAGTGTCCACAGTCTAGGATTCTAAGATTATGAATTTTGTTTGAAGAATTAATTTTGAATTCATTAATTTTGAATTAATTTTGGTACCGAAATACCATACCGAACTAAGTACCGAAATTAGTTCGGTACGGTATGGTATTTTTTTTTGAGATATTCGGTCGAATACCAAAATATTTCGGGCGGTATACGGATCTACCGTCCCATGGATACCCGTAGATCTGATTAAGAGTAAGACTATTAGTGTTATTAATAAGCCCGCCCGAACCCCTAAGCCCACAACATAACTAAAATACATCATCTCACCGCCGCCTCTCTGCTTGTTTATTTTTTGCGACAAATTTAGTTATCCTAATAAGCATCGGAAACCATTAACCTAATTAGCGACCGTCTCTGCTTTCTTGCATATAAATTCTCTCTTATTTCTAAATTTCTTCCTCCCATAATCAAAGAAAAACTTCCGATTCATCTCTTGGGTTTCCATTTGATCATCAATCAAACTATATTCTTACCTAGATTCTTCAATCACCAACAGCAATGGCCACCATTCTCCCTTTCGGATTGCAACAAACCCTTCCCGGTACCGCTTTCCATCCCAGCAAAATCAAGATCGTATCTTTTTATCTCGCCAACAAAATCCTTGCCCGCCAGTCCGAAACCGAGGCTGCCTTCATCCCCGATTACGATCTTTACGGCGATCAAGAACCCTGGGAGATTTTTCAGACCTATGAACGTCTTCGACTCCGTCCCGCTTCTGATGATGATGATGACGGCGATGATGATGTGGTCAGGGATATTTATTGCTTCACCAAGTTGAAGAAGAAATCCAAGAACAGGATCGATCGCACGGTTGGTAAAGGAACCTGGCATGCGGAGGGTAAACCGGATAATTACCGGGTTAAAGTTAATGGGAACTGCAATATTCCTGCCTGTTGCAAGAGATATTCCTACAAAAGGGAAGAAGACTCCGATCAACAACAACACGGTCGTTGGTCATTACTGGAGTATTCCTGCTCTACTCTTTCCAATGATATTGTGATGTGCATTCTTAGAAAGAATGATGGCAGAGGAGGCGGCCGTGTTCCTGTTGATGCCCCTGCTCCTACCCCTACCCCTACCCCTACCCCTACCCCTACTCTAAAGAGGAAAGCTGTTGATTGTCCAATTGCGGCGACGGAAGAGGGGAAGAGGATGAGATTTGTTGAGGCTGAGTATATTTTTGAATCGCCGAGGAATTATGATCACAGTTCTGAAATTAGTCCTGCTGCGAGTGCCAGTGGTGTTGAAGAATGGAGTGTTGATACAGCAGGTGTTTCACCGAGCTACAAGACTGAAGATGTAGGTTTCGATTTTGGTTTCGATTTCGATTTTGGTTCTTCTGATCTCTTGGATTGGGTTGACGACTATAATTTTCAGGCAGATTGATTACAGCAATGGCATGACTGACATGGGCCTTTCTTCGGGATTTGTCTTTGGGCTTTAGCCTGCTTTGTAATCTTTTGAAATACAAGTGTCATATGCTACCAAGTCCAAGTTTTTTCCAGAAATGGCAGCAGATCGAGAGGAAGATGAGCTGGGAAGGTGCCATGTCAGCGTGCCATGTTAGCATGCCACGTCGGTAAAATTACACGTGACATTTGACGTGTCATGCTACGTCGGATATTTAACGGAATGTGTTGGACGGCGTTACTATGAGGAACCAAATATGAACGATCATTCGAGTGTGAATATCACATATGACCGAAAATGAGATGAGACTAAATCAATACACTTAAATGAGGGCATGTACTATTTATTTCATTAACTCTTTTTTTGTTTGTTTAGTGCTACCTTTAGAAGAACTAATGATGTCACTGTTCAGGCCCATTATAATCACCTGGGCCTCTTTTGCCGTTTTGCATGGAAAAAGGGAAACGCAGTTTTGGGGTTCAGCCCACCAGATCAGACAGACCATTAAGAAAAAGTTTTCCCATTAAAATTTAAAAAACTTACACGAGTGGGCAGATATTAGCTGATGGGCACGTGTGTTTGATGACGTGGCAAGGACAGAGAATCTACTTGTCATCAAGGGAAAAGACGCACTGATCTGCGCTGTCGTCCTCCTTGTCTTTTCCACTTTGCACATCACAGATCTGCACTACCTCTCCCCCGCTCTTATAAACAACTGCCAAGATCTGAATCCAACCATTCAACTAATAAAAGAAGAAGGAAAAATGAGTCCAACCACCCGAATTATTTAATTTGGATTTACAATTACAAATCCCATTGGAAAAATATAAAAATAAGGCCGACTTTGAAACATTAAATTCATAAAAAATAATTATATCCATATTATATGGTACTCCCTCTGTCCATAAATAATGGACGCGAGGGAGTAAATCATCAAGATTAAGAAAGCTGTGTTAGTGTCAGCTGTGTGGACCGTCCCTATTTGTGGGCTTCACCAGGCTCCAACGGTAATTTTTTCCTTTCTTCTTCCTTCCTTCCTCATTTCCTTATGTTTCTTTCTCTGTCCTCCATTTTTTCCCGAAAATTGCTTTCATTGCCAAGTCTATGCCGCCAAAATTAGGAGCCAAATGGAATTTTAAAGAACGCGAGAAGAAGGACAATCACAAAAATCAAAATCAGAAAGTGTTGGAGCTTAAAATCGAAAGAACATACCCGATTTTGGATCGCAAACTCCCTCGCGTTCCTTCAAATCAAATCGCAGTCGATAAACCCTAAGTTCTTATCGCAAACTTTTTCCTTCCTTGTAAACGACCCTTTTCTCTTCTTTCAGACAAAATTGATTGCAAAAAAACCCTAATTTTTTATAGAGGATTCTCATCGTGAAACCTCAATTAATTAAAGAAACCCTAATTTTTTTTTCAAGAAAGTTTGGAGAAGGAGGCTGAGAACGGTTGAGGAGAGAAGGAGAAGATGGAGACTGTCTGGTCGGTCTGAAACTTTGCTCCCATGTCCCCTACGATTTCAAATTTGGTTTATCAAAATCTCAGTTTTCTTATTTTGCTCATGTGTGACGCGGCGTTCAAGTGTTGAACAACGAATCGAGGGTAGTTTTGTCAAATTCAACTCTTAAGTTAACACGGATGCCAAATACATCACTTATAAAATGACGTCATTTTTAGCCTAAAATGTCTATTTTAAATGGACAGAATGAGTAAAAAAGAGAGAGAACAGGCAATATTGTCACTTTTTATTTTATAATGTTTTGATGGAAGAAAAAAGAAGAAGACTTTTTTACTTTGGAGGACTTCTTAAAGAAAAAATGTTTTGGTAAATTCAAAAGGGATTTTTTTTTTTTTAAGAGATGATCGAGATCAGGAACGGATCCAGGAATTATTTTCAGGGGGGCGGCCCGAGCGGGGGTTCGGGGGCAGCTTCGGGGGCGCTGCCCCCGATTTTGTGTGTGTGAGTATTTTAAAATGCTTAACAGTATTTGTATCCATCACTGAATAACAAATATTTAAATAAACTTAATAAAAAGATAAATAAGAAGACAATATAGAAAAATATTAATTATACATTAGAATTCATACAATATACGTACTATTCCTCTCATCAAATCGATTATTGAGCTCATGAAGTTGCATATCAGTGACTTGATAAAATAAATCAACTTGATAATGATGTAGATTGAAAATTGGTGACGAAAAGGAGAACCAGAGAAGCGAAGCTAGCTACCTGCTGCGGGCTGCGGCGAGAGGCGACGACGAGCAGAGGCACCAAAGCCGTGTGTTGATACCCGAATTTTGACGCAACTAAACAAAAATCATCAAAAATCAATCATATTTACATTTTTATCATCATTTATTTACTGTTTATTCTTTTTATTGCATTTTATATCTGTTCTTTTTTTTTTTTTTATTTTTTTCCTTATTTTTAGCATTTTTTTCATTCGAACTTTTATCGATTCCACGAGTTTTCTCGAACCATGGATCGAACTTTTCATATGTTCATATTTTCGTTCGTGTCACTTCGTTCATTATATTTTATTACACATTTTAGTTTTTTTTCGTTTGATTTTTATCGGATTTTTACGGTTTTTCTTTCGTATCATTCGCTCGAACTATTAAATATGTTAAATATTTTTTCCTTTCTTTCCTTCCCATTTTTTTCCTTGCCACACTATCATCTTTGACTTTTTTTTTAAGCCCATCCAATGGTCCAAATCTAAATTGTATTTAAAGCAATGTGCATTCTCATAAAGATTGTTCTTTAAATCTTTGAAAATATTTATCGAATCAATTTTTAGTATATACTTAGTCGTAATAATTTAATTGGGTGATAATATTCTAAACTCAAATGGGATAGTATTTTGTAACGCAATTAAATATTCTGTGCTTGAAAAAACGAGATGGTTTCTTTTTGGTCAATAATTTTAAGATAAGCAAGCAATAACTTTGCCATGTGTGCGTGGATGGGTGCCCCTATTCTCCTCTCTCCTCCTCTCTCAGTCACTCACTGACTCCAACTGTCTAACAGGCCACAGCCACTAGTCTCCGCCCGCATATATAAACGCCTACTGGCACTTTCCATTTTCCAGTTTTCCGCTCTAACTTTTGTTTCTGCCTTTTTCACATCACTTTTTATAGAAAAAAAGGTAAGATTATCCTATTTTTCCACCTTCGTCTTCCTTCTCCTCCTACATCTGCTTCGTAAATCCAGCTTCCTCTCTGTTTTTTCACCTTCTGTTCTCACTAACACCTCTTCTCTTCGTTTCTGTTTCTTGTGTTTGATTACAGATCTCCCTTGTTCGCCATTTCTCCGGTAGCGAAATGTCGAACCCCAGCGCAATGGATCTGGCTTCTGGCCTCGGCGGAAAGATCGAGAAAAACGATGTTCTATCTGCTGTGGATAAGTATACACCTCTCTCCATCTTCACTTTCGTGCATGCATTTTGTACTTCGTGTAACATTCGTCAAATAGTGACATATATTGTGTTTTGAGGTTTTGATTCCGTGTTGGTGAATTGTGATGCGATGATTTAATTATTTTGGTTTTGCTCTACTCTTTTGTAGTTATTTTGAAGTTATTTTGAGTGTTCAAGACACCTTGGTATCTGTTTCTTTAATTACATGATACAGTATTTATTTTGAAATTTGAAGTATCACTATTTAGAATGTCTGCTTCGTTTTATCAACTTTCATAGTGTAAATGGTTGAATTGTCCCTTTCGCACTAAATTCAGCTTTCATTTGTTCTGAAGTCTTTAGCAGGACAATAAATTACGTCTCTCTAGCTCGTGGATAAAAAAATCTTAGCTCTGCCTGGAATTAGTAAAATCAAGAAAAAGTAATCTGGTCCCAGAGGTTTGAATGCAAGCATCTATGTCCTTAGATTAGGCCAACCTACTCCTTTGGTTGTTATTTCTATGATAATTAGGGCCGAATATGTGAAACATATCTTTGACTATTCCTCTCTGGCCCTTGTAAACATTTTGATTCTTCTGGTCCTTCTTCTGGGATTTATAACATAAACTTAGCTTAACTGTGTAGGTACGAAAAGTACCATGTCTGCTATGGCGGTGAAGAAGAAGAGAGAAAAGCTAACTACTCTGACATGGTAAGAGTTCTAGTGAAAAACTTTCTAATGTTTTACTAGCATAAATCAAGCCACTGCTATTAAGTATAAAGTCTCTTTCTCCTAACTGAATTGAATAATGGCTAAGGTAGCTCTATCAATGTTGGCATAATCAAGCCTTTTTTGAAATATAATGTTTTGTCATGGTCAATCAGAAATCACTTTTTTTACTCTTTTTCTTCCTGGCTTGACTGATTTTTTTGAGTAATGCCGTAATGGAATGGCATGGTGATGTTCTTTAGAGTGCCCATTTTATTACATTTCCAAACAGTAATATCTAACCCATTTTTATCTCCTGATATTTTAGGTTAATAAATACTATGATCTTGTTACTAGCTTCTACGAGTTTGGCTGGGGGCAGTCTTTCCATTTTGCACCCAGGTACAACTTAATTTATTTTTTCTGCATTTAAGCCATAGCAGTTGTTCTGCTTCTGCAGGTCATTTTAAAGCTAAACATGTACTTTTTTCCCTCTCCCACCAGATTTAAAGGGGAATCTCTTCAAGAGAGCATCAAGCGACATGAGCACTTTCTTGCTTTACAACTTGGCCTGAAACCCGGACACAAGGTTTGACTCCATTCGAGCATATGTAGAAATTGGAAGAAAAAGAGAGGGATATCTATGTGTAATCCTTTTTTTATTTTGTTTGATTTGGATTTATCCACACGAGCTTTATTTGTTATAATAGGTGCTGGATGTAGGATGTGGAATTGGTGGACCACTAAGAGAAATTGCAAGATTCAGGTGAGTGGAAAACATTTTTCTTTCTCTGGAGTGCTGCTGAAAACTTTAGTGCAATTTAAATCATCCTATCTTTTATTTACTTTCAATATGCTTAGCGATCATTATTGACAATAAACAGCATAGACATCCTAAACTGTTCTGTGTTTTATGGAAGACAAGTGCACCACTTTGTTTTACGTTACTTTGTGAAGTATGTGTCTTCTACAGAAAGTGATAATTATGATAAGGTTCTAAAGAAAATAAATTTGAGAAATCTTTAAAGAAAATTTTAGTTATGAGGATGCTCTAAACGATCACTGTTTCTATGTTGATATGCTGTAGCTTAGCGT
This sequence comes from Viola pubescens var. scabriuscula, assembly GCA_002752925.1. NCBI lineage: Eukaryota > Viridiplantae > Streptophyta > Magnoliopsida > Malpighiales > Violaceae > Viola > Viola pubescens. Next base: position 2,405 of record NBIL01153860.1, on the reverse strand, counting down.
CAGTTACCGGTTTGAACAACAATGAATATCAGATATCAAGAGGAAAGGTAAATGCTTATGCTTCCAGCTCCATATTAATTAAATCTACTCTGGACTTCATGATTAATTTTCATGGCTTACTAAATGACTTTGTTTTGGCTAGTGCAATATTATGGCGCTAAGAAATGTTTATTGTTTATGTTGTCCCGCAGGAATTGAATCGTGTTGCAGGAGTGGATAAGTTTTGTGATTTTGTGAAGGTTGGTTCTGTTCTTGCTCAAGTGCATGCTTTTCCCATATTTGTTTTCTAATGTTCTTTTTCATTTTCTATTCTTTTACTTCAAATATACTTTTGAATGCATGGTTCTGTTCCTGCTCAAGTGCATGCTTTTCCCATATTTTTTTTCAAATGTTCTTTTTCATTTTCTATTCTTTTACTTCAAATATACTTTTGAATACATGTGAGAAATATTTAAGATGTGAATTGGTTTCCACAATTTTGTCTAAATGGTGCAGGCTGATTTCATGAAAATGCCAATTCCTGACAATACTTATGATGCTGTATATGCTATTGAAGCTACCTGCCATGCTCCTGATGCAGTAAGTCTACAGAAAAAATATTCTGTCAACTGCTTTATGATTATATTATGTTACTTAGATAAGCAGGTATTGTTTTGCATACATATGCACTGCTGCTCTTCGGTTTTGTTATACCTTATGCTTATTCTTCGTGAACAGTATGGGTGCTACAGTGAGATTTACAGAGTATTGAAGCCAGGACAGTGTTTTGCTGCATATGAGTGGTGCATGACTGATGCTTTTGATCCCCAAAACACAGAGCACCAAAAAATTAAGGTTGGACATCTTTGTAGTTTAAACTACTCCTAGTAACTCTGATTTAATTAGATGCCTGAGGATGTGATAACTTTCACCGGTGCAGGCAGAAATAGAGATTGGTGATGGCCTTCCAGACATTAGGCTGACTGGGCAGTGCATTGATGCGCTAATAAAGGCTGGTTTTGAGGTGAGACAAATGTTTCCCCTCATTCATTAGGCAAATCGTCTGCTGTAACTAAGAAATGGAACACGCGATCAGCTCATCAGACTAATGGTAGTTGTTATTCTTTCCATGAAGGTCATATGGTCAAAGGATCTAGCAATTGGCTCTCCCGTCCCATGGTACTTGCCGTTGGATAAAAGTCACTTCTCAATCAGCAGCTTCCGTTTAACAGCTGTTGGAAGATTCATTACAAAAAACATGGTATTTTTTTTCTCAAATTCTGTCTTCCTTAGTGATCTCAGTTGTTGAAAACCATATTTCCTGGTACTCAGTTGTGAAAATAAAACTGAAAAGTCTTATATTTCGTGTCTATAAATCTCAAATCATTGGTGTCTTCCGTGTAACTAACTGCTGTTTTTTTGCTTTATAGGTAAAGGCCTTAGAATTTGTAGGATTGGCTCCCAAGGGAAGCCAAAGAGTACAAGATTTTCTTGAGAAGGCTGCAGAGGGATTAGTCGAAGGTGGAAGGTCAGTTTTTCTTTTCATGCGGTCTTGCTTTATGGGATTCTTCCATCTGCTCTAAAACAAAAGTGTAGACAGGTTGCTTTTGCATTGTAATTGGCATGTTAGTAAAACAGTCCTGAATTCCAGTATGATATGGCAGTTGTGAAATAGATTCGCCCAAAAAAGTTTTAAGTTTCTTTCTAAAATGGATGTGTGACTTTGTTTCTCCCTTTCAGGAAGGAGATCTTCACGCCGCTGTTCTTCTTTCTGGCTCGGAAACCACTCGCACAGAACTAGTAACCTGTAACGGATGCGAAATCTGCTGCTGTAGTTGTTGAATCTTCTTGGTATCCTACACATACATTTCTTAGAGCTTGCTGTAGGATAATGTTTGGCCAGTTCTGCATTTGTGTGCGATAATTCCCTTTAGTTGGTTTTTGTAGCCTGTGGTGGTTTGTCTTCAACTCTAGCCACATTATGATTACTAAGTACTTTATTCTCACGGTTAGTTCCTAACAAATTGTCGGGTTTATCAAATTTCACGTCTCTATATTAGTATCACTTTTCTAGTAAACGTTGCCATCAGTATAACAGCTCACAAATAGCTAAAAAGAAGGAAACCTGAATTGTAAGTTTTAAAATTTTATACTTAAAAGATACGCCGATGTATAAATAAATAAATAGCTATTTCACGAGCAATAAAACTGGAAACCGCGTGGATTGGAATTGGAAATGGAAAAAAAAGGAAAACAACCAAACCAACGTCAATATATAATTATTATGACAAGTTAAAAACGTGAAAGGCAAGTCCAGCGAAAATATACAGTGCTCAATAAGAACAAAGCTATATAAAAAAACCTAACACTCTCCGCCGTTTACATGTGGTGGGGAGCTTCTTCTAGCTCTAGGCTATAGCTCCCCC
>NBIL01153763.1:0-13141 GCA_002752925.1 Viola pubescens var. scabriuscula | reverse complement strand
TTCGTATATTGTCGGGGGCTATAGGGATATGACTTGGCTTCTCTATTCCACATATACGAACCTAAAATCCGGATTAAAGGTGGACAATTCTTACCACCCAATCGCACCAATACGAGTTTGAATTCGGTTAGAAGAGAGAAAAAAAGTGACTCGAGTGCCCATAACTTGGGTTGCCTTTCCAAAGATGAAATGGAAAACATATTGAGATGTGCAATTCATTCGTCACCAACAAACACAAGCCTAACAAAAACTAGTAACCGAATGACATGAAAAGGCAGAAATAGTTCCAAAATAGCATAACCAAGATTATCTACCACCTGCTATATATATATACATACCCCACCCTCAGCTTCAATTCATCAAACTAACTAACAAGTATACCACATTTCACAATCACATCAACCACATCAGTTCGTTTCATACCATCTTTCATTCTTTTTTCCAAAAAAAAATGAAGGGAGGAGTGATGATATTTGTGTTGGGCATGTTAGCCATGGTTCAGGTAATGGTGCAGCCGGGAGAAGCTATAACTTGCCCTGAAGTGAACCAGCTGCTCGGTCCATGCCTTCCCTACTTGACTACCGTAGGGGTTGAGCCTTCACAGCTATGCTGCGCTGGTGCAGCCAAGTTACAAGATGAGACCAAAGCCACAGCTGACAAGCGAGCTGCGTGTGAGTGCGTGAAAACAACAGCAGCTCACTTACCAAACATCAAGCCAGAGTCTGCCTCCTCTCTCCCTGCTAAGTGCAAAATCACCATGAACATCCCCATCTCTCCAACCACCAACTGCCAAGAGTAAGCAATTCTATTCCTACATCACTTTTCGTCCCAATTCTACTCCGGATGCGAACAAAATTAGTTTCGACCTATTGAACTCAGTGATGCATGTAGTACAAACCTAAAGGAGAATACCTTAAAACTAATTCTTGTTTTGTTGTTTACTTACGATTTACGATTCCTCTATATTTGCAGCATCAATTAAGATGGCAGGAAATGTTGCACAATAAAAGCTTATGGGAGGCATCTGGATTTGGATTACTATATAATCATGGCCCTATTCATGTCTACTTCATGTATTAATAAAAACTAGTGAAGAGAAATTATATTAATGTATCGGTATCAAATATCAATAATATAATACATCTATATATCTACCTACCGAGACACTCGATGGTTTCAAGAAAAATTATGCCTCCTCAAAATCTGCAAGTCTAGAATTCATAACAAAAAAGTCTGCAAGTTTAGAATTCATAAAATGCTCTACAGATCCGAGCCAGCGTAGGGATTCTGTTAATAAGGAAAAGATGAAAATAAATACAACCCCTAACTTGTATGTAAGACTTGAGAAACTTCAAAAACTAAGCAAACTCATGCACCTCTGAAAAGTCATAGGATTGACCAACATTGGCCTATGCGACGAGTCCACAACATTAAAGCAGTGCAGATGCAATGAAGAAAATGCTGAAAGCTCCTTTCCTTTCAAGTTTCTCCATATATAACGGCATTTGAGAAAGTTAAATTCCTGTGAAACACGAGAAAGCAATTCCCGAGTGATAAAAAAAACATAATATCGAAAAGCAAGAAATCAAAAACACTGAACTGAACTGGAATTGCTCAATGCATGCAGATCAACTTACTAAGAGTATCAGCTACCACTTAATGACTCAAGAGAGCAAAGTATCTTTCTTGCTGCTGGTAAACTCATGCGTACTTTTTAGTGGTGGCAATTTTTCCAGCACCCAAGGTGGTGAACTGCTCAGCCATAGTACTTCACCAGTTTCTTTGTGCTTGAAGTCCGGAGCTTTTACATTTTTCTATACACAAGACGAAATCAGGCAAGATAAGTTATAAAACAAATAATCAGATGAATGCAACCTACATTATTACCTTCCCCAGTCTGTTGTCCCACCATTTACTCGGGTTTTCCACCAAGTCCTTCCAGAATTCTTCCTCTAGATGTAGATATCATGAAAAAGAAAAAAAGCCAATAGCATAATTAGGAGGCTGAGAAAAAAGAACATCCCAAGAAAAACTCAACAACATAATTAGGTGCCTGAGAGAACAATATGTCAAAATTACTATTACTCATGTATCCAACAATGCCTTACTATGTTACTTTTCCATTTATTTTCCTTTCGTAATTTGAAGAAAAATCAAATTTAAAAAAGTTCAAGGGTTTGAGGAAGCCAATGTTTAAAAAAAAAGGATAAATGCACCACAAAAAGTCCTACTTGGATCTATAATAAAAAAAAAATTCAGACTTAGAAGGAACCAAAAAGGTAAAAGGCGCACAAAAAAATCAAGGAAGTTCAGCCATGGCAGAAGCTGGAGGAGATTACTGAAAAAAACACATTTGTTGGATATTCCCTCCACACCCCCTCAAAAGCGTGATCATTTGTTACAATGAGAGAAAAAAATCAAATGATGAAAAAAATCTAACCAGAGATCGGCACGTCCTAACTCTATATTCTCTAACCAAAATCAGTAATTAAAGCAGGCTTCACAGGATTTATTACCAGATACCATCAGTATAATTTCAACCATTGCAGCAAGTGAAAAAAAAACCATCAGCTGAATCAAATCCACAACAGTTTCTATCAAAAACAATCCACTACAGTCCACATGATTGATTACTGGACTGCAATGGAAAATTGAACAAGAAAAACTTGCAAAAGGAAAATAGTCAAAATGATTAGGATTAAGATAGCAAGATGACAAAGTCCACAGTAATCTCGCCTGAACTCCTTTGTTTCATAACAGGTGGCATCACACTGATGGTTTCTGGTTACAGGAGGGAGAGGGAAAAGCCCATCAGTAGTACTATGTACAACTAGGATCAAATGGCATACCTTCAGTATTTCATGCAAACGTGGCAAATCACTTGAAGAAAAAAGAAGAAGTTTTGTTTCAAACACTGTTGGCACAATTCTTTGTTGTGCATGGAAAAATTCTTTCAGATATATATTTCCTCTTTTATCTGTTTGGTGGTATATGATGTTTGGCACATCAAAAGGAAGATTACTTCCTGTAAATTACTACTTTCAGATTCATCTAGCATGAATAGTCTTGAAACCTTGTTGAGGAACATATGAACAATACTCTTGATACCAGCACAATGCTGCGTCAGGCAAAAATGATGTGGGCCCACAATTTTTTTCCCTATATACATTCCTCGACAAGAAACACTATAAGGAACCCATAAGTCAATTTGGACGAAACAGCATGGGAGGACCAACTGGATGCAATAGTGAGCATATGAGAAAAGCTGTTTATACCTTTAACTTTTCTCGCTTGATATGGCTGTTTCTCTTGTTTCACAATATTAGTCTTAACATCAAACTCCATTTCTTCAAGTTTTGCAAGAACATATGCAGGTACCCTATTCAACCAGAGAGGCGTTGAACCATCTTTACGTTTAAAATCAGGGTGTTTTTCACTAACCTGTTTAAAGAAATACATAAACAAGGATAACAGGGGTTACAATCAGGGTGCAAATATCAGTATAGATTCAGTGCATGGAGTCATTACCGATCCGTTGATTTTGCTCCTACGATAATCCCACCACAGTTTTGGATTATGAAGAAGGTCCTCCCAGGGTTTTAGCACCAAACCATGATCTTTCTTTATGCTAGCTGAAATATTGATCGTGAGTACATTGTGTCAGAAACAAAAAAAATTAGTACAAAAAAACCAAGAATATAGTCAGGTCATCGTAGGCCTAATTCTTGTAACAAAAGGCCTGAGCTGTAATTAATTACATTTTTTTTCTTGCACTACGGTTTTCTGATCAAATGTCATGACCTCTATCTTCTGCTGGATCCATTTCGATGTGGTGTCATCAATCCAAAGTAATTCTCCATCACTCTTTCGCTCAAAAGCTGCACCCTTAGGATTTTCCTATATGTAAGTGCCACAAAAAAAAAGAATTTAGGCAATTACAAAAGCATATCCCGCCAACATCTTCCTGTCTCTAATAGCCCAACTCAAAAAAGGAAGGGAAAAAAAAAGGAGCAGGTAAATAATGCAGAGTCACTAACCATGTCTGACCTTATGTCCCACCATTCATTAGGATTCAGCAAAAGTTGCAACCATGACTGATCAACAGATTTATCATCCTCTGATTAAAAAGTAAAAAAAAAGAAAAGAGAAAAAGAGCACATATATTCAAGGATCATATTAAGAACATTAGCAAACAACTTGGATTTGAATTAGGAAATGCTAATGTTACATTATTTACAGAGAGTTCCCTAATACACAGAAACCTGTTAGAAAACATTATCCAAATTTTAACAATGGTTTTTCCCCCCCTGAAAATTGCAAGTCAAAAACTTAAGGGATGTGATGGAATACATTACAAAAGAATATCAAGAAATACATAACCAGTGAAAGACACTTAAGAAGAAATGTTTAGGTTCTAATCTACCAGAATGCTAGTGATGAAAAACAGAATGAACTGTGTGCCCAAACAAATGTGTACTATCAGTAATATAGCATAGTCGGTACGTGAAACCCATTCGGTGCAGGCCAAGGCTAATATAGTTTTCTGCAACTAGGCATATGATTCGATAACTCAAAATGTCCATATTTGTTCATAAGTAGATACCACAGTAGGTGGAGGTGGTGGTTGTGGCATAGGTGAGTTGTAAGAAGATAGTGAGTAGTATGAATTACCAGAATCTTTCAAAGGCACTTCTTCTTTCTTGAGTGACTGGCTTTCCTTTGGTACACCTTCAACAAAGTTGATATTTTGCACTATGACCTGGGACAGAAAAAAACAGGAGTCTCAATTAAAACATAACAATAAAGTCTATGTCTTTGCTTCAACTTATAACTATATTCATCCATTGAAAGTCAACATCCTTCACATCAAGAAAAAATGGATTCTCCATCAAGCATTATGCAAAATTGAGCTAAAATGTGGTGGCAGATCCAACATGTGAGAGCATGTGATATACAGCATGTGTGCACACACAGAGTCTCAAGTCCATAGTTCATGATCTTACCTGGAACGGGCCTTGATCCTTCATTATAGGAACAGGAGGTGGATCTGCACTTAATTGTCCAGTTATGAGGACATGATCTCCTATTTTCAAGTGAGATGCAGCAATATGAGCCAAATCGCCTTCAAAAGTTATTGGGATCCTAGCAAAAAATGAGAAATGAGGAAAATGAAAGAACAGGGAAATAAATGTACCAGGAACAATAGAAAGGGCAAATGATAATGAATAGAAGAAAAAGCAAACTCCCTGCTCTACAATTTGCAGCAGAAGCATATTTCCAGGAGAGAGAGGACAAGAAAAAAAGGATAACTTAAATAAGAAAATACTTCCAGTTACTTCACAAGAATCACCACATACCATACACAGGATTAAAGTTTTATGAAATGTTAAAAAGCTCGCCTTATTCACCTGACAGAAACTTCGACAGGCAAATGCCAGGTAATATCCTCCTACTTCAGCGCACCACATAGAGTAATGAATTCCAACAACAGCATAGACATAAGTTGTTTGACTTTGTTATTATGCTTCAATAGATGAGATCAACGGAAATGGATAACAAACAGATTTGATGGCTGTTCACAAACTACTAAAGTTAAAAACTTTTTGGCCCAAAAATCTCATATTTACAGTCTATTATTAATCACCAGAGGAAGAAATTCAACGTTCATAGCATTATCCACTATCGTATAGCAAAAAGTCTAGCTTCACACGGTAGTAATTCTAAGCTACCAGAGTAATCATCATATTTATCAAACTAAGCTTCCTATGATCCCTAATCTGTAAACACTATAAGAAACAGGGACAACATACTGACCAATATTCATTCATACAAACTCAGTTTACGCAAGCACTTGTAAACCTATTAAAGATTTTTTTTTTTGCTTTTCCACACTTAGAACAACAAAGATAATGGCCCTTATAAAGAAAAAGAATAACTTAAAGCAGGGCAGTACCTGATAGCAGGGGAATTAAAGGAAGCATCTTGAGTAATGACAGTGGAAGCCCAAAATTTTCCATCAGGTGAAGAAATCTGGAATTGGACAGGGGTATTGACATGGCCAACTAGGTTGACAGAATTGGCAACCTTGCCCTGGAAAAGGATCTCCTTGGGTCTTGGCCAATCAGTGGAGGAAGGGGTTTTTTTTTGCGGGTAGCGGGAGGAGCTTGTTTTGGATGATGAGGGTTTTTGCTTTCCTTTGAGGAAAGGAGACCAGCTGGAAGTGGAGGTGGTGGTGGTGGAGTAGCTTGATGATGATGATGATTGTTGCTGCTGCTGCTGTTTCAGAAGAAGGAGAATTGAGGAAGGAGAACGTTTTGCGTTTGTGGGTTGTGAAGAAGAAGCTATTCGTGCGAGTGCTCTGCTCACTGAACTCATTGCCATTGCTTTCCCTGTTGCAGCAAATGGGGAACTCGAAAACTCTTAAACCCTATTAAACCCTTTTTCCCTTTTTGAATCTGTAGTTGGTATTTGTTTTTTCATTAAAAGAAAATAATTTGATTTTTACAGGTCTCTTCTGTTTCAATCTTTTCACAGTGGAACTTGGGTTGGGCCCATTAAAAACAAAATTAAGCACAATGACATGGACATGGGTGGCAAGGAATGATGCCATCAAACATTTATTTTTCTACTCATTCTCCTCTAATTGGAACCACTCTTGTGCTGCATTTAAGTTCAAATTTAGTTTCTTTTTTTCTTAAAAGGAAAATTTTTTAAATTAGCATAAATTATTCGACTCCTTACTTTTATCATTTAAACAATATATTATTTTTTTAATTTTTATGTATAGAGTAATTACACTACAATAATAAACCAACTCAGTACAAATAAACATTAAACTTACCAATATTTATAGTTCGGATGCACTTTGCAATTTCCAATCGACGTATTTTATGTCAGCACCTTTTCATGATCGTTCTTTCGTCATGCAATGCAATGAAACTTTTTGATTTACTGGACAAACTACGAATAAAAATGTGATAATTCAAAAACATAAACACAACCAAAATCTTCTATTTGAGTATTATAAAATAGTAATTTGTTTGAAGTTCACAAATTCATATATCAGATACATGTTTCATGCCCGAGCCAAATACGAAAATAAAAAAAAAAAGGTGAAAAAATAAAATAAAATCCCTATTTTTAAATAAATAAATTTGATCAAGTGTGCATGCTGATTCCAAACTCCCTATTTTTTCCTGTTGACTCGTTAGCACAAAAATATACTTTCTAGTTTCTACATCATCTGCAATGCATCCGCACACTTGCTGGGTATACGCTAAAAAAGGTGCACTCTAGTTTTACTAGACAAGTCATGGCAGATTAAATTTCGAAACACAAGTTCTTTCCAATTAGTAAGCATCCACAACTCGAAGCCAGCATGTTCTCGAAACGATTTTCCGAGCAAGTGCCTGCAATACCATCAAGAGGATGTAGCTGACTTCGCCCAGGTTGAACGATCTTAAACTATATTGTAACTGGAAACTACTCCAGTTTCCGCGAAATAGCCTGCAAATTTACAAGTCCCAAAGGTTCACAAACCTAAAATATAGAAAAGTTATTATGATGTGCACATGTACGGATTTTATCCGTCAATTGAACAATGGGAGCACTGGTCAATGGAAAAAGTTGGACTTGGATAACAATTTTAGCTTGCTAAAGAAACAGAATCAAGAATCAAGAAAGAACAGTGCTAGTAGAGTCTTCGATTGAGAAAGGTAAGCTTGCCTCTGCAATTAATGGCTTGGCATGCTCTTCCCACTCAGTTTGCCAACTTGAAGAACACACCAGTGCACCTTCTCTTAGAGACTTCAATGGGTCACATTCGTCCGGAAAACACTCAAACAAACTCTGCAAATTTGCCAAGAAAAAATCAGTCACTATATCATAATGATACATTGTTGGCGCAAAAACTCTCTGCCTCTCCACCAAGTTTAACTTGTTTGAAGATTCAGTGGATTTGAACTGAACATTGCTACATATCATTAGCTTTCACAAAAATACAAAAGAAAACATGTGTTCATGTTGGGAGAGGTGCGTTAACATGGTTGACATGCTTGTGCAAGTGTTTGTGTAGAGACGTGCATTTGGGAGTTGATCTCACACTTTATTTGCTCAAGAAAAATCTGATTTGAACAAAAGTAATTGATGTTACCATAAGCTCATCTGCTAATTCTGAAGATGATGAGAAGAGAAGACCATTTTTATCAACTTTCACCAGCTCCTTGATGCTTTGACATGGAAAGAAATAATACGATTAACAAGGATAAAAATGGAACTTAAATGAATAACAACCCGACACCTCATATCACCTCTGAAACATAAAAAGGAAAAGAGGATTTACCAAGAGTAGGCAACAGCACAAACAGGCAGTCCACAACCGAACATGTCCACAACCTGATCTCAAAGAAGTTTAAGGAGAATCCGAGTGAGAGTTTGCTTAAACCTAGAAATTCTTTATTTAAAATGGATTTTCAACACATCGGATCTAGATTGTACCTTCATGGGAAGGTCCAGTCCTGATGATGAAGTATGCAGACACACACCAAGATCTGCAGATCCTGTGAGCATATAAGAAAAGAAACACAGGAATAATACCATTTACTCCAACAATTAGAACAAAATAAATAAATAAACAAACAAACAAAACCTACCAAGAAGCAATGGATAATCCTCAGCTGACAACCACATGGTACGAAATGCAACACGCTTGAGGTTTAACCGCCTTATTTTCTCTTCATACTTTTCTTTTTCAGGTCCTTTACCTTCATGTATTTTTGAACACCCAATCAAAGGTTGCAGATATTACATATGCGTATTCCTTGAAAAGGACAAGAGAAAATGATAACTCGAACAGTAATAATACCAGTAATGATAAATAACAGTCTAGGGTACTTGAATTGCTTTCCAGCTGATATTTGATTACAAATGAAGTCTGCCTCAGTAGAATCGTGTTCATTTAGTACCGCAGCAACACGTCTATCATACATAACTGCGGCTTCCAGAAGAATGCCAAAATCTTCATCTGGTGTCCTGAAGAGTCACTCTTCTGTATTAATTTACAATTAATTTGATGAGTTCTATTGAGATATATTGTCACATAAGCCTCATCGAATTAAATGCCGCTCTTTACTTTATACAAAAGAAAAGATCAAAAATTCCAAATCCAAAGTACTTTACATGAGATGTTCCATTGTGATAGAAGCTAAAATGTGAACTGAAACATTGCAGACTTCTATTTCGCCAGAAATGCAGGATGCTAAGTAGACATGATAGTGGCCGAGATTTATGGTTAGGATAGTGAAATACAGAATCTTAGGGAGCTAGGAAAAAACAAGAAAATTGTAAACAAAAACTTCAGTTTAGTTTCATGGTCTGGAACTTCTCGATTGAGAAGTGAGAATAGGGAAGTGTAGGAATGGGATAATATTCTGCAGAAAAAGAGCAGGCTAGTCTTGTGGAAGATGAGAGGGAAAGAGTGAAATGGATAACCACAAAAGATAACAAATCTTAGACGGTTAGATCTAAATAATCTCACTGAGAAGAAATCCACACATCTTCAAGGATACGAAACAAAAAGGAAAATTCTCAGTTTTTTTCAATCAGAACTATAGACAATATTATGAGGATGTTTGTACTCCATCAACAAACTCCCAGCAAAACTAAATCAACCATCCACATATTAGTATCTGCATTATTACTAAATAAAAGAAATGGGAAGATCTCAAAGTGATAATCAACAGAAGGGGGGTAAAGTGATCAATACCATTAATGGGCCACATAGCAGTGTCGAGACTATGGTCATGAAATACAGAAAAACTCAAAACAGAGTGAAGTCCTATCCCATTCAACGTGAATGAAAAAGACAACTAACAATAGCTAAATGAAGCACAATAGCTATAAAATGAGAAAAAATTTACCAGCTTGTACTACTAACGACAAGGGCTGGTCTGTTTGGCTTTAAAGATATTTCACCATCAACCAGGTGAGTGAAGAGAGTTTCATTCGAACTATGGCTCCCAATACCTAATGATAAAAACCATGAAATAAAAGACCCTCAGAATGGTAAAGAATCAATGAGAGGAAAGAAGAAGTACATGAATCCACAATATTACCAGTGCTGGCACAATCACGAACACCTTGAGGCTGACTGATATATTGATCTAATCTGCAAAACAACTACAAACGGCCCACATTTCACTATAAATTTTCAGCTCTAGATATTCTAAGCAAAGAACTGGGTTGAAATACGATAGCATCAGCTCACCTTATGCTTCTCCTGAAGTGAAGTAGGACGAAAAAACTCAGGAGGTTGATCATACAGAACAGTAGCTCTATCAATTGGAACACAAAATATGGTTAGTTTAATTGTAAGATACTCAATAAGAATCTTTCAAAATTGGGAGAAAAAAAACCGTGAATGTTGAGCTGACCCTCTTACTTAATTCCCCAGTTTTGAGCTAATTCATGTTGCATTGCCTCTGTTACGCATAGGGAACCATCTGCCATTTTCCCATAATGCCTCTCAATCCTACAGAGGGAAGCTCACATGATATCGTTCCATAACCAATAACAACTAAATTCTACAGGGCAGTTCAAACAGTACCAGCGGTAAACAGCCACAAATCGACTATTTCTTCCCAGCGATAGTGCCAGCAATGTGTACCCAAAGTTATGCCAATCAACAATAAAAGCAGAATTCCTCAACCAACTTGCCCATTTTACAGCCACCAAGGTTGGCACAGATGGGGGATTCTAGGGAAGAGAAAGCCAGCAATAAGAAAAGCATCCCTTGATACTTATCCCACGTGATGCAGGAATAACTAAGGAACAATTGCATAGACACGTATTCTCAACAAAAAAACCAAAAAAAAAACTGTACATGGATATATTACAACTCCCAGCTCATTCCCTAAATCCTAGGGTTCATGTATAATACAACCACACTTCTTATTTCCTAAATCCTAGCATTAGAGCATTCTCCCAATTGGGTGAGGCCCTGCTTGACCATTTGAATGAGGGGCATTGCATAAAGCATCTAAATACTTATTCGTGAGAGTGCATCGGCGAAAATGGAAGCTATAAAAAGTAAAAGTAATGGCATAAGCTAGATAACTAAACATCATCTTGGCACCCAGCAAATGAAGTGGACAATAAAGCATGCATAGCCACATAAACACTTAGAACATGGGTTGAGATCATAAACGCTCCACAAATGAAATTCAAGAATGAAAAACAATGATGACATATGATAGACATGAGACGTCACCTGCACAATAAAGACATCAGGAGCTGGTATTTTGACACACAAGTACCAAAGAAGCACAAAAAACTGGAACAAGGGTTTAAACAACAGCATGAAAGGCTTAAGCAACTTGGGGAGGCCCTGAGGAACGGTTGGCCACTGTTTCTGCAACGTGAATAGAGACGAAGAAGAAGTTATTTTTGTAGAAATGCAGTATCATAGAGTAAGAAATGGATTGAAAAATACCATTTTGTGGATACGAATGGACGGATCATCCAGCAGTTTCCTGTGGGGTTCCGAACCTGCAAAAAAATGAAAACAGTAAATAAACAGAAAACGGTAATGAGCCCATCAAACGATCACGATTATGAAATGCGGAGAAGAGTTAAAGAAGGAAATTGAAAGGGAGAAAAAATTACGTACCTCCGTAAGCAACAATGTCGACTTGTAACAGTGCCTGGCGAGCTAGGGAGAGAGCATGGTACTGCATTCTTGGGCTGCGCCCGATGTCACCCAAAACGATAACGCAAGCTCTGCATCTCTTCCCCATCCCTTTCTCTACAAGAATCGAATCAAGGCTGTTAATTGCAATTTCTGCAATTGCTCCACAGGGGCGGAGACAAGGGGCTAGGGTCGGCCTCGGCGCTTAAACGTTTTCAAAATACCGATTTAGTCCCTTAAACTTTAACATTCTCAATTAATCTTATTTCAATGGGGAAATAGCAAAATCACCTCCTTAAACTATCGCGAAAAATACAAACATCCCCTGTACTAAAAAAATTCAAATCGAGATCCCTATACTAATTGTTTTTGGATTTAAGTCCCTCTACGTCAGTCAAACTAACGTTCGTTGACTTCTGACTTGGGACAACATGTTTCCCCAAAAATGGCAACCCGTAAACCAAAAAAAAAAAATTTGAAAAAAATTCCAAAAATTTGAAAGAAAAATCCCCGTTTTGAAAAATTGAAAGAAAAATCCAAAAAAAACTAATATAATTAATCTAAAATTCCACTAAGAAACTTGTTTTCTTTTTTTTGAATTAGGTTTTCTTTTCTTTTTTTTATTTCTTCTTCTTTTTCTTTTTTCTGAATGGGTTTTCTTTTCTTTTTTCTGAATTAGGTTTTCTTTCCTTTTTTTATTTCTTCTTCTTGTTCATCTTCCTCTTCTTCTTTTTCTTTTTTCTGAATTGAGTTTTCTTTTCTTTTTTTATTTCTTCTTCTTGTTCATCTTCTTCTTCTTTAATTTTCTTCTCATTTTAAAATTGTATTTTTTCTTTCCTTTGAAAATAAAAATAGAGAAGCACCATGTTTCTCATCCCGAGCCCAGATTAGCCAGAACTGAAAGATGGATTCTAATTTATAAAAAATTATTTCGTTCACCTGTTGTGAAAATAAATCACTACTTTTTTTTGTTTTAACAGATCTAAATGCAAATTCAAATGACATTTGTTTCCCCTTTCAACAAGTCAAATTTAGGAAGTATGTTGTTCAGATAATAGATTGATTGTGATTGTCATAGAAAATCAAGAGTTCCCCCAAAAATTTCAAGAAAAACCAAAACTTTAAAAGGCAAAATTACTGCATAGCTGAAGCCAACAGTGAGAAACAAATTGAAAAAGAAAAGAATAGACTAGAGGAAAGAGACATAAAATTATTGAATGCAGACAAATAGGAAAGGGAAAAATTAAATTTGCTACCAGCATTCATTGCCACCAAATTTTAAAATTTTCAAAAGAAAAATTAAGAAAATAAAATGAGCAGAGTAGGAGAAGTAGAAGAAGAAGAAGAAGGAGGAGATGAGAGAGCAACAGATCCCAAAATAAAACCCAACAAATCCCAAAACAAACGCACACCATGATTGTGGTGGTTGTTGTCCAGATCTGGGTAATATGGTCCAGA
>NBIL01153762.1:0-11408 GCA_002752925.1 Viola pubescens var. scabriuscula | reverse complement strand
GATTAATATCTTTGTATATGTTGATTTTGGAGTTGTAAATACAGACTCTCTAGTAGATCTGTTGGTTATGGTAGTAATTTAGAAGTGACAGTGTGTTGTTGTACATATTACTTGGAAATCAATGGTAGTAAAATCTTGAGTTTGCCTTTACGAATCAATTGTTAATTCTAGAATAAATCTCAATAAGGAGTTAAGTTAGGCGTATGAGAGTTCAAGATGGATACTGAAATCCATTCGGTCTCTCATGCCGGTCACACGTATCTAGTTGGGGTGTGACACTGTGGATTACAAAGCCTGAAGGATAAGCAAACATCTAGGTCGATCTCAGTTCAAGGCTCTTTGTCTTTGAGACTAGAGTGAATGTATGGTTAGGTTTAAAGGTTATAAGTGTACCTTAGTCTTGGCCTAGAGTTAGTCTTTCTCTGAATTTATCAATTTATCTAGTTAAATCTTATAAGTGTACCTTAAAGTTGCTAGATTAATTAGGGTCTCTTAATAAATGTACCTTTAAGTGACTTGTTACAGGTGGAAATGAGGGAACCTAAGTGTACCTGGTTGCTATAGTTTCTCATAAATCAGGAATGAATATCTCTGAATCAATGATCAATTAATACTTGAATCATAATCTTGTATTTGCTTTTGCTAGGATCTTTTGTCAAAGTTGTTCACACAATCAATCTCTGGATTTGTTCCAACATTAATTACACTGTTTTGTTCTTATTTTATCAATATTTTTCTAACTCAAAACAAACCCCCAGTTTTACTCTTATGGCATTGGTCATCATATCAAACTAGAATTTACTCATTTGTCTCGGTGGAATAAACTTCTTATTACTATGCACAATTCATTCTGCATATCAGTATTAAGTCGATTATTATTTAACGGATTCGACAGTCGATCAAATTTTTGGCGCCGTTGCTAGAGACATTGGTACTAACTTTTGGTTTTCTTTGTGTATGACTAGGAGAAAACAAGAAAAGAGTTGAAGGAGTAGAAACATGACAATTTATACCATGAGAAACATAATGTTCAATAAGTTCCAATTCTAAGCCGGAGGAAAACATAAGTCTAGGTCTAGAGTTAGGTTTTCCGGAAGAAAAAAAAGGAACCAACAGATCTCAATCCTAACTCAGAAGAAGCAATGGCTGATGCAAGTAAGGTATGGTTATAATCAGTAGAAAAAAAGATTAGTGAAATGAATGCTCTTCTCTATTCTTTCCTTGCAGATAAAATACGACAAGTTAATTCTTGTGGATCATTCTAGCAATCACACCATCCCACAAACACATATCCAATGCTTTAAAGAGATTTACATATTAATACAATGATTGGGTATAATGGTGAATAGTGGCAATTTGATCCGTATTCCAACAAGAACAACCTTCATTCAACTTGCAGACAGATCCCCAACAAAACACAAGTGTTTCTTTCAAGGAGACTATGAAACAGTTTGCATTAACCACAAAAGCAAATATAGCAACCACACAAGCACACATTGCAAACCTTATAAGACAGATGGGACAACTGATGTGTGCTTTGTCGAAGGCACAATCAAACATAAATACAACTTATCACTAGCTACAAAAAAGATTGTAGACAGTGACAAGAGGTTCGATCCACAGGGACTAGGGCAAGACACTTGCCCTGGATGCATGACAAAGACAAACAAACCAAGACAGAAAAGTAACACTAGGGGGGTTTGCTTGGTTAAAGGGAGTTAACCAAGAGAGACAGTCGAGGGCAAGACAAAACAATAAGTAAAAATAGGAATAAAACTAATATTAAACTAAATAAAGCAAGTAAATAAAGACATTAAAGCAGATAAGAAAGATTCCTAACAAGGGGACATTCTCGGGTTATGTCTAGGGCTAGACAGTCATCAACACAAGGATATTCTACTCTCAAACTATAGACGTGCTATAGGGGCCATATTCCTCAGATACCCCCTGCTTTCCTTCTTAAGAGGAGTTACCCCCCGTTTCCACATATGAGGTAGCCTTGACCCTTCGCCATCCCCCCAGGCTTCCGAATGTCACTACAAAAGCGGGGAGGCAAAACTCGAAGTGCCCATGAAGATAAGGAAAGACACACCTAGGGCTAGACACCTCTCAGTTGTTTAGGCTCGCGATGCAACCCTAGTCGGTTACTTGTCCTAGCTTAGATTGGACCAACTGTTATGGTGACTCTAGGCTAGTTGTCTACCCTATCCTATTGCCTCACGCTAGTTATTACAATAGGAATGACTATAATGACCTAGGTCTAGTTATAAGCTGGCCAGACTTCTAACTTGCCCTAGAAAAATTGACAAGATAATGACAAGTAAGCTAATACAATAATAAGAGTTTATGAAGAACAATTAGGCCTCGTGACTATCCTAACAACCCTTGAAGAACCCTTCCTAAGAATGGAGAATCTAGCTACTCATTTAATAAAATAAATAAAAATAAAATAATAAAAGAAAGATTGCATAAAAGAAGAAAAAGAAGAAAAACAAAACAATTAAATATTACCGGCTGGAGCAAAGCTCCGGTTTAATTACAAAACCTGCTGGAAAATGGTTCTTGAGCCGCCACCCAAAGAGAGGAGAGGAGAAAGAAGAAAAAGAGAAAGAGAGAAGGTGGGGAGTGACGACTACCAGCCCTAGAAAACCTAAAATGCTTAAATATCCCTTAAAACATGGAAAAAGACAAAATACAGCTAAGGAGCTACAAAAACACGGAATAAATCTCTTTGGTCCGAAAAGGGAATATTCTGGGAATATTCGGCGTTTAGGGCAAGACGGTAGATATGACATCGAGGGCAAGACAAAACGATATCGTCTAGGGCAAGATAACTTAGCTAGGGAATATTCTGGAATCTTCTAGAAGTTGGTGGAAGTGCATCCCATCCCATGCGAATCTTTTGGGGAATATTCCTTTCGCGCGTTGACGCCTAGATGATAGCCTCTAGGGCAAGACGATATGATCAGCTGCTAAGGCAAGACCACTTGATCCGCATAATTTCATCCAAAAAGGCATATTTCAGCATTTATCTCTCTTTTAGCCTAGATCTGCAAAAGTGAGTGAAAATAGAGTAAATTGGCAGATCCATAACCAAAATAGGGCTGATAAAGAGAGGAAAATCATGCAAAATACACACACATCAACAACTTTCAGTGGAAATAATTGAGAATAAAAATCAAGAAAGTGCATCTTTTCAACCTCTACCCAATATGGTGCATAATGTTTGTGTTGTCACATTGAGAAGTGGTAAGAATCTACTTAGTCTTGACAACTTAACTCTAGGCCAAGACTTGCAGATTCCTAAACCAAAGCTAGAAGTAGAGGTCACACCAACATAACCTGTCTTGACTAAGAGCATTCCAAAAATTCCAATCAAGCAGAAATTTAAGGTAACTCGACCTCCTTTCAAGACTAAGAGATGTCCAGACACCCCAATCAAACAAGAAACCCAGGTAATTCTGCCAGCTTTTCCTACAAGGTCTTCAAAGACTAAGACAAAAAATAAGGATAGGGAAGTTTTTAACATTCTTTGTAAGGTTTCTGTTAATATCCATTTACTTGATGTGATCACAATTTATGTACTAACAAAAAGAAATTGATAGGAGTAGAGTTTATTAACATGGGAGAGAATGTTTCAGTAGTAATACAAAGGAAGCTACCTTCAAAATGCAACGATGGAGGTATGTTTGCAATACCGTGCAAGATTGGAGACAAAAGCCTGGAGAAAGCTTTATGTGATTTTGGTGCAGGGATAAATGTAATGCCCTGGATTGTTTACAAAACCCTTAATCTAGAACCTCTAAAACCAACTAGAGTGGTTATTCAATTAGCAGACCGATCATACATTTACCCTAAAGGTGTGATCGAGGATGTTCTTGTTAAGGTAGGTGATTTTGTATATCTTGAGGACTTCTATGTCCTTGAAACGGAGGAAGAAAATTCCTTCAAAGCAACTGATGTATTGCTAGGGAGGCCATTTTTAAGGATTGCTCGTGTGAAAATAAATGTTTATGATTGGATTCTTGTCTTTAGAATTTGATGGTGCTGTGATCAAGTTCAGCATGTATGATGCATTAAAATATCCAAATGATGTTCATTGTGTCAATTTTATTGTTGTGATTGATTCTTTTGTTGAATATGTTCATGAAATGAACTCTACTGATCCTTTATACTTTGTTCTAAATAGGGGAATAGAAGAGAGAGAGTCGGTGGAAATGGAGAAAGATATAATCATTAATTCTGATTTGCAGGTTGTTGTTTATGAGCTAGATGTTATAAAGGATTATTTTGAACTAATACTGAATTCTTAAGTGCCTAGAAGTTTTAATAAGTTACTTCCTTCCATTGTGCAAGCCCCGCAATTAGAGTTGAAAACTCTACCAACGCACTTGAAATATACATTTCTAGGCGTAGAGCAAGAAATGTTGTCAGTAGTCATCTCAAGCAAGTTGAGTAAGCTGAAAGAAGAAAGGTTGTGAGAATCCTCAGAAAGTATAAGGAAGCGATAGGAAGGACTACTAATAACATCAATGGGATACCACCTTCGAAGTGCATGCACAAAAGCCACCTAGAAAAAGATGTGATCTACCCCATATCAGATAGCTCATGGGTGAGTGTAGTCCAAGTGGTTCCAAGAGAAAATAGCAGAAGAAGAAATGGTGGGGGAGCCACTAGAAATTAAGTGAAGATTGATTCACAATGTAGAGCTCAAGACTATAAAAAATAGCGATGCATGAGAGGCAACCTATGTTTCAATTTCAGTTTAATTTCAATTTCAATAAAACTGATCATTTTTCTAGATAAGAATTCATGTTTATGATTTATTTCTTATTTTAGGAGAAGAGAGAGTTAAAAGTCTGAAGAATCCTTAAGTTCAGGCCTAGAATGTGGGTGACGATAGGAAGAGCAGTTTGAAGCAAACCCAAGTCTATGCTAAGAAAATTACCAGATCAGACTAAACCAGCACAACCTCTGATGCAACAACAAGCTCCTCTAGGATTTCAGCAATTTTTTGGAGAAACTTAGCCCATCTACTCGTTCTCCACCTTGCAATGCTTAAAGCCCCAAGTGTCTTTCTTCCTTTTTGCCTTTTGTTTTTATGCATGTGTTTGTTCCTCTCCTACACATTGAGGAAAATGTGTCTTCTAAGTGTGAGAGAGGGTTTTTGTGATGTTCTATTGATTTGATTACTTGTGTTTGAATGATTTTGTGTGTGTTACTTTTGTTGTTTTTATTTGAGTCAACCTTTATTTTTCTGTGAGTCAATTAAATTTTTTGAACTTTTTCTTGATTTTTCTTCTTTTTGGATTTGAAACCTCCATGAAATTAGACCAACATGATAATATTTACCTTAGGACCATAATTGAGCATTTACACCTCATAAGCTATGAATGAAATTTGCTTGTTTGCTCTTATAATTGTTCACTTAATGAGTTTCAAAGGTAATCACAATTGTCCTAGTGAGAATTTGAGCTTCATGCCATTCATTCTTTTCAGTGTATTTGCGCATTGTATGGTATTTCATAGTCTTACATCATACTGTGGGTGAATGCACCATTAGACATGAGAAAACAACAATTTGATAGAGGCCCTTTTTTTTTATCAGTTTAAGCCATTTTCAAGCCTACCTAATAATTATCCCATGCTGCCCCTTTGAGCTTACATTACGCCTTTCTTTGATTTCCAATTTTGAGCTTGCCAACTATTATATTTGTACAATCTTTAGTAGGCAACCATCATCTTCTGATTAGGTTATGATTTTGGGTAGTGGATACATTTGGGTACTAGGTTAAATTGCTAAGTCTAGGCCTAGAAGAAACCTTTTACCAGGTTTGATTTCTGAGTTGAAAATGATGTTTTGATCAGGGTAGAAAAAGGGAATTTTTGTGTGGAATTTTTTCAGAAATCTTTGTTGAAACTGATGTGTTATTGATCTCTTCTTCTATGAGAATATATATATATATTAAAAAAAAAAAAGATTTTATTTGAGAGCAGTAAATAAGTATGGGGGAATTTTTTTGAGGAATTTTAGGTAAAAATTGAATTTTTTTATGAAGAGTTATGTCTGTTTGGAAACTCTTACTCTAGGCCTAGAATGTCCTTAATGTTGTTGATGACAGTTCTGGATCGTTGATATATGAGATAGTGGAATTCTGGGTTTAAAGATTGATTGATTAGAGAATTCTGAGATTTATCCACTTCTGGGAATAAAATGAAAATCATGAAATAGGTTGGGAATTAGGATTTGCTATTAAGAATTGAAATAGAACCAAGTGCTATGAGTTTATTCTGGATTTTTGGTTCAATATTGCTGG
Organism: Viola pubescens var. scabriuscula; assembly: GCA_002752925.1. Lineage (NCBI taxonomy): Eukaryota > Viridiplantae > Streptophyta > Magnoliopsida > Malpighiales > Violaceae > Viola > Viola pubescens. The sequence goes on along the minus strand of NBIL01153762.1, from coordinate 5,091 downwards.
ATTCCTACCATGCCTGCTAGAGATTTATTTTATTCTAATCAAACACCTTGCACTCTTGTTTATCTTGTTCTTGATTTTCATACCCTACCTAAACCCACCTTTGAAAGTCCTCTTGATTGCAAGATTGCTTATGCATGTGTAAATCTGACCCGCAGAGGAAATGCAAGACCAATGAATGCCTGAATGTATGTGACAATTGAGTGTAAACACTAAAACTAAACACTGAGATTGAGTGCAAACACCTCCTCGTGAGGATTAACTTTGAATGTGAAGTGAATATTGAAAGTTTCACTACTTGTATAGTGAAATGTATATGTTATCCTAGGTAATGAGCAAGTTTAGCTATGTGATCAATGCATATGATGTTCTGTATTTTGTTTTGTGTTTTCTTGTTGGTTCTGGTAATCATGGGGGGCTTTTAACTTTTTGATAAAATACTTGAGGATAAACATTGGGTTAAGTGTGGGAGTATTTGATTGTTCTAATTTTGATGAATATCTCTATCTATTTATTTATTTTTAGATTGAGATACTACTCATTATGTGTCATTTTCTCATCTTTATGTAGAATTGAGGATTCAAATGAGATAGACAAGAAAGTTGCTGAAAACACTAGTTTTGCTGAGGAAAAGCTTACTCTTGCCCTAGAAGGAATTCTGGAGTGGATGACCTTAGTCTAGGCCTAGAAGAACGCAGGCAGTGGAGAATCAAGGAAAGAGACAAAACATAGTGTTTTGAGGAAGATCAAGGAAGGCGCATTTTGGGTCTTTTCAAACGTCTGCAAAAGATCAAACATGGATGAGAGAGATCCCCTAAGAGATCTAGATCGGAACAATTTCTAATTTTTAATTTTATGAGAGAATTAAGGGAGAAAAATATTATTTAATTTATCCCTTAATTTTTGAGAAATCATCTTTTGGATATGGGATTTCTAGATTTTATTTTTCTTATCAGTTCTTTTTCAAACTTTGCTCCCGTCGTCTTCTTCCGTAAAAAATGAGATTTTTATGCAATTTCTTATTTTTCCATTTATCGTTAATCATGTTTAATTCTAGCTAAATTTCTCATTCCCAGTGAAGGCAATAAAGGTTTATGATTAGGTTTTATTGTGAGATCTAGTTATTTTATATAGCTGTTGCATTTGTGTTCATCCATTCATTAATTTAATGTCAATGTTGTTCATGTTAGGTTTAAGTCTGATCATCTTAATCTCTAAGTTGAATAGTTATAGTAGTTCCCAAAGCCTACGGATTACAAAGCCTGAAGGATAAGCAAACAACTAGGTCGATCTCAGTTCAAGGCTCTTTGAGACTAGAGTGAATGCATGTTAGGTTTAAAGGCTATAAGTGTACCTTAGTCTTGGCCTAGATTTAGTCTTTCCCTGAATTTATCAATTTATCTAGTTAAATCTTAAAAGTGTACCTTAAGGTTGCCAGATTAATTAGGGTCTCTTAATAAGTGTACCTTTAAGTGACTAGTTACAGGTGGAAATGAGGGAACCTAAGTGTACCTGGTTGCTATAGCTTCTCATAAATCAGGAACGAATATGTCTGAATCAATGATCAATTAATACTTGAATCATAACCTTCTATTTGCCTTTGCTAGGATCTTTTGTCATGTTCACACAATCAATCTCTGGACTTGTTCCAATTTTAATTACACTGTTTTGTTATTATTTTGTCAATCTTTTTCCAACTCAAAACAAACCCCCATTTTTACTCTTATTGAATTGGTCAGCATATCAAACTAGAATTTGCTCATTTGTCTCGGTGGAACGAACTTCTTATCACTTCGCTCAATTCGTTTTGCATATCATTATTAAGTCGATTATTATCTGACATACTCGGCAACCGATCATCCTTCCTTGTTTCTGAGTTGAGTTTTGGGTAATTGATACAAACACCCCAGCTGTTTTGAATTCTTTTAGGAATAGGGTTTCCATCTTAGCCTTGAACAATAGTTATACCAAATTTCTGCTAGACAACTTAAAGTAGGTTTACACATTTGTTGTCTGATATCGGGGATATGACTCCGACATCAAGGAGCTTTAGGATTTCCTTGATCACCACCTCCATCATTGGTGGATTTAGTCTTCTTTAACGTTGTCTAACCTCTCTTTCTCCTTCTTCAAGGTTGATTTTGTGAGTGCAAATCAAGGGTGAAATGTCCTTGATATCAACAATTGTCCATCCAATTGCCTCTTGATTGGTCTTTTAATACCTGAAGAAGCTTGTCTTCCTCTAGTGAATCCAATTCGTTGGAAATTATTGCACCCATTTTTTAAGCGCTACGACGATTTAGGATGATGAGATGCGAGACAAATAAGGACTGCCTCACATAATGCAATGAAGTCGCCACCCTATTATTTTTCTAAGGATTAGGCAAACCTAAAAGTCTTGCGAAAAAATGAAAGAAAATAAACAAAAAAGACTAAGGCACGAAAAAGGGTCTAAACCTAAGAACTGCGGTTCAAGGTCGGATTATGGACTCGGGAAGGTGTTAGGCACCCGAGTCACATCCTAAAAAGGTTATCGGAGATAAAAGAGTTGTTTAACATTTATATTAAGAACACGAAAAGAGGGCCCTTAGAGGAATCGTCGCTTTAGTCTTTCGTTGGGTTGGGACTGGTCGGGACTGATTAATCATTTTTGGTCGGGACTGGTCGGGACTGATTAATCGTTTAATTTTGACCAAAGCGAACGCCCTCTATCATCATCGGGCCATGCATCATTAATCCTAATCATGCATAAACTAACAAAGTACCGATTTAATGAATGCGGAAAATGCTTGAAAAGTAAAAAACTGAGGTGTGGGATCGAAGACACCAAACACATGCATTTAATACGAGTAGAAATAAATAAACAAATAATTTATTCATGGCATTTAAAGCGAGTGATTTAAAAAAGTTATTCATGTGAATTGATTGATTTTAATTTCTAACGATTTCTAAATAAGCATGCATACGAACATGTATATATTTACGAAAAGCGTTGAATGAATAAAAAGGATAAGAAAAGTGTACTTGCGAGCGTGTATATAATTTTACCCTACAAAGTCGATATTAGTAATAGTTCGAGTGATAATAAATAATAAACAAGCACATGAATGATTAATTAGTTTTAAACAAGAAAATAATTAATTAATTAAACATGGCAAACAAAACAAAAAAAATAACAATTAAATAGCATATGAGCAATTGATAATTAATACAAAAATGAAGCAGACTTGATTATACGAATCGTTAATGGGCTGGGAATAGGCCCGGCCCAACTACCGAAGCCCATCCCTCTCATTTAAACCAAGCTAGGCTAGGAACAGTCCTGGCCCATCATTTAAATAAAAACAGATGGGCTTGGAACAAAGCCAAGCCCATCAACAATATGACTTTATGGGCTTTGGAATCCGTGTTAGCTTCTAGCCCTAAAGGCAATCCTGCTTGATCCTCCAATTTCAGCTCATCTTTAGGCATAGAAAAGTCCTCCATTTGAATCATCACCTGTCAAGATACAAAATCCAATTCATTAGTAGCATCAAATTCAAGTTCTGCACGTGCTAAAGGTTTAATGACATTTGACATTTGTATGAGAAAATATGCGTTGGGTTTTCCATAATTTGGACTTTCCAGAACCGGATTTGACACAAAACTCCCTTTCATACCTTGCTTCTGTAAGAAGAAAAAGAGAACACTAAATCAGTAGTATCTAACTCTAGAATAGACTAAAAATTAAAATAATGATTTAATAAAAGAAATAATAAAGACGAAATTTAATAAATCAAAAGAGTAGAATATGGAAAAATCATGGCGATAATGAAGCAGATATATAAACGTGGTGCGTATGCTGGGGTGACTCCTACTACTTCTAACTAGCTAAAAGGCTCCCGGACGATACCCAAAAAGGGGTCCCTCAGTAAATGGATACGTAATTTCTTTAGCGAAACATCAAAAAATCGAGGCGCTCACCCATTTAGGGGTTCAAGTCCGAGTTTAGGGTTCATGAAAATTACCCAGGACTCGTGTCCCAAGGCCTTACTACTACCAATCCTAATCTTATTTGGAAACGGCCCGACTGTAGGGCATTATGCATGAGATGCATATGAACAATTGATCAAAGCGAATAAATAAACAAATCAGCAATTTATCAAAGCAAGTAAATAAAAAACAAATAACACCTCAAAAAAGAAAACTGGCTTCGACCGTAAGAGTTCCCTAGTGGAGTCACCAAACTATCGCACCCATTTTTTAAGCTCCGTGACGATTTGGTACGACGAGATGCGAGACAAATAAGGACTGCCTCGCATAATGCAATGAAGTCGCCACCCTATTATTTTGCTCAGGTTTAGGGAAACCTAAAAGTCTTGCAAAAAAATGAAAGAAAATAAACAAAAAAGACTAAGGCACAAAAAAAGGTCTAAACCCAAGAACTGCGGTTCGGGGTCTGATTATGGACTCGGGAAGGTGTTAGGCACCTAGGTCACATCCTAAAAAGGTTACCGGTGATAAAAGAGGTGTTTCACATTTATATTAACAACACAAAAATGGGTCCCTCAGAGGAATCGTCGCTTTAGTCTTTCGTTGGGTCGGGACAGGTCGGGACTGGTCGGGACTGATTAATCGTTTACATTTGACCAAAGCGATTGCCCTCTATCATAATCGAGCCATGAATGATTAATCATAATCATTAGGTGATCTAATCATGCATAAACTAACAAAGTACCGATTTAATGAATGCGGAAAATGCTTGAAAAGTAAAAAACCGAGGTGTGGGATCGAAGCCACCAAACACATGCATTTAATACGAGCAGAAATAAATAAACAAATAATTTATTCATGGAATTTAAAGCGAGTGATTTAAACAAGTTATTCATGTGAATTGATTGATTTTAATTTCTAACGATTTCTAAATAAGCATGCATACGAACATGTATATATTTACGAAAAACGTTGAATGAATAAAAATGATAAGAAAAGTGTACTTGCGAGCGTGTATTTGATTTTACCCTACAAAGTCGATAATAGTAATAGTTCGAATGATAATAAATAATAAACAAGCACATGAATGATTAATTAGTTTTAAACAAGCAAATAAATAAT
>NBIL01153741.1:0-21132 GCA_002752925.1 Viola pubescens var. scabriuscula | reverse complement strand
TTCCATGGCACAAGACGGCTCACTGGTCTGGTTAGCGTCGAGGGCAGGATCTCCTTGCGATCTTCAAGGCGTCGAGGGTAGGATCTCCTTGCTATCTTCGAGGCCTTGATTCTCCAAGCGTTTAAAAATCCTTCCAATATTGCTTGTTTTGGCATTTATCTTCCATTAAGCTCTGATCTGCAAAAAGAAGGGAAAAATGGGCAAATCAGAAGTATCGTGCCCTTGAAAAGGCAGAAATAGAGGGAAAAATCTATACTAAAAACATGCGATGAAGCACTGCTAGATGTTACCCCCACTCGAGCAAAAAAACTATTTTAGACAATGGCCAAAAGTTGCTCCTCAAAGCATTCCAACTCCATTTCTTCAGTGAAATCTATTGTTGTGGAATAACAGATAGCAAGTATAGCTAACTTTGTTCAAAATCTTTCTGCAGGTACCCTTGGTCAAGCTAACAACTTTCACTCCACGTTGCAACTAGCGACGTTGGAACAAAATATTGTGCAATTAAATGCCATCCATGGAATTAGCCAGGATCAATACACCTTTCCCACGTGGAATCAAACTGATCCACCTCTTTTGCCACCTGCACCATCTCAATTATCACAGATTGCTGGTCCTACGTGCGAAGATGAACTATATAGAAGATTAGCTCAACAAGAAGCAATGATGACTGCCATCCAGGAACAACTCAAATTGATCATGGAAGACAGACAGAAACAGATGCAGGACATGAGTGTAGTAAGCTTGAAAAGTGGTGAGAATTTACCAGATAAAAAAGAAACGGTAGTCCTAGAGAAAGAAAATAAGAGACCTAGACATGAAGATTCGGAAGAAATAATGGAGTTTGATAGGAAACACTTACAAATCACTAGAACATATTGAAGAGGAAGAAGCGGAAGAATTAGAAGAAGTTGAGGAAATCTTAGCAATAGAAAAACCCATCTTTCCTACAGGGAAAGACATCAAGCAAAAAGAGGAAGTTTAAAAGAGCAGAAGAAGCCGCAAAGTGAATCGCAAAAGAAAACGATGCACCTCCACCAGTTCTACTTTCAACTACAAAAGAGGAGAGAAAAAGATGAAAAAGAGTTTCTAGACATACGTAGAAAAGTTGCAATTAACATTTCTGTGCTCGATTCAATTGCCAACGTTCCTAGTTATGGTAAATTTCTCAAGAGTTTATGTTATGACAAAAAAAAACTTGCAGGTGTAGAACGAATGAATTAGATTCGGAGCGTCTCTTCAGTATCTCTTAAGAAGCAGCTAGAGAAGTGCACTGATCAAGGTACATTTGACATTCCTTGCAGGATTGGGAACAAGACGATTGAGAAAGCTTTATGTGATTTAGTAGCCGAACTCAATGACCTGTCACTCGAAGAATACGAAAGACTCAACATAGGAACGATGAAAGACACTAGAGTGATCATCCAATTTTCAGACCGATCAATTATCTACCCCAAGGGAGTTGTTGAAGACGTTTTAGTCCAAGTTAATAATTTTATATACCTAGTTGATTTTTACATTGTTGACATGAATATGGGCTTTGCTGCCAACAATTCTGACGTTATCTTGGGTAGACCATTTTTAAGCACTACTAAAGCTTTAATTGATGTATATAATGGTTGTCTTTCGCTTGAATATTGTGGGCAAACTATTAAATTTGATATGTATGATGCCATGAAACATCCAAGTGAGATACACAGCTTGAATTTCATGGATGTGTATGAACCTCCTGACAATGCAGTATTTGAACTTAATGAGACTGATCCTCTTAATTATGTTCTTACCAGAGGAGTAGAGGGAGACAAATTTGATGCAATGAAAGAAGAATTGGTTATCAACGATGAATTGTTAGAAATTATAGAAGAGCTCAATGCTCTTGGGGCTGTAGATGAAGGAGAATCTAGCTATGAGCTTCCGCAAGCTCATAATAAACTTTTACCCTCCATCTTACTGACTTCAGAGATTGAACTTAAGGAATTGCCGGACCATCTCAAACATGCCTTTCTTGGTCAAGGAAACACATTGCCAGTCATCATCTCCAACAAAATTGACCAAGGAAGAAGAAGAGAAATTGATCAAACTGCTTAAAGATCATAAAGAAGCAATTGGGTGGACGATAGCAGACATAAAAAGGATATCACCAACCTTCTGTACGCATAAAATCCATACAAAAGAGGACAAGAAGACGATCAGACAACCATAAAGGGGACTCAACCCTCCCATGATGGAAGTAGTGAAGAAAGAAGTCCTCAAGCTACTAGATGCAGGTGTGATATATCCAATTTATGACAGTGATTATGTATGCCTAGTGCAGGTAGTCCCCAACAAAACCGAAATCATGGTTGTTGAAAATGAAGATGGTGACAAAGTGCCAACTAGAGTCCAGAACGGATGGAGAGTCTGTATTGACTACAAACACCTCAATAATGTAACCAGGAATGATTATTTTTCTCTGTCATTCATTGACCAGATGCTTGAAAGGATTGCGGGTAAGTCTCATTATTGTTTTCTTGACGGATACTCATGATTTCATCAAATTCCTATGGCTCTTGAGGACTAAGAGAAAACAACCTTTACTTGTCCCTTTGGAACATTTGCATATAAAAGAATGCCTTTTGATCTGTGCAATGCCCTTGCTACTTTTCAGAGATGTATGGTTTCTATATTCTCTGACTTCATTGAGAAAAGTATAGAGGTTTTTATGGATGATTTTACTGTGCACGGTGAGTCTTTCGATGACCGTTTGAAAAATCTTGAAGCAATCCTCAAACGATGTATCGAAACTAACTTGGTTTTAAATTTCGAAAAAAGTAATTTCATGGTTGATCATGGGATTGTTTTAGGTCATGTTATTTCTAAGGAAGGAATTAAGGTAGACCACGCAAAGATAGACATTATCAAGAATCTGCCTTACCCCTATTCAGTTAGAGAGGTTCGTTCTTTCCTTGTTCATGCAGGGTTTTATAGGCTGTACATCAAAGATTTCTCCAAGGTGGCAGAACCCATCTGTAAACTTCTCTAGAAAGATGTTGAGTTTTATTTTGACGAGGCTTGAAAAGAAGCATTTGACAAGCTGAAGGAGAAGCTCACGACATCACTAGTTATACAACCACCAAACTGGAGTTTACCTTTCGAAATCATGTGCGACGCTAGTAACTCAGCAGTAGGAGCGATACTTAGCTAGAGGATGGGAAGAGAATCACACGTTATCTATTACGCATCCAAAATGTTGGATGAAGCCTAGAAGAACTACACAACAATAGAGAAAGAGTTATTTGTAATAATATTTGGTCTTGATAAGTTTAGATCATACCTGTTAAGAACTAAAGTTATCGTGTTCTCTGATTATGCAGCACTAAGGTATCTCTTGACCAAGAAGGAAGAAAAGCTGAGGCTGATTAGATGGATTCTCTTACTCTAAGAATTCAACCCCGAGATCAAGGATAAAAACGGAAAAGAGAACTTAGTAGTAGACAATTTGAGCAGATTGGTGAGCAAAGACTCTGATCCTGTGATTGATGAATTCCCAGATGAACATCTATACCTGATAAGAGGAGTGTTTCCTTGGTACCAAAACATAGCCAACTATTTGGCCAGAGGTAAGTATTATGGTGAGTTAACATTTTTCTAGAAAAACAAGATTAGAACTCTAGGAAGTACATTTGGGATAAGCCATATATGTGGAGAATAGGTTCAGATCAACTACTTAGTAGATGCGTGCAACAGAACGAAGTCCTCTATATTTTAAAACATTGTCACACATCCCCAAGTGGTGGACACTTTAGTGGAAAGAAAACTACTTACAAGTTTTTAGAGGCAGGTTTCTATTAGCCCACTATTTTTAAAGATAACAAAAGATTTTGCCAAGAATGCCATGAATGCCAGAAAATGGGCAATATAAGTGCTAGAAATCAAATGCCAATGAACCCAATTCTAACTTGTGAAATATTTAATTTATGGGGTATTGATTTAATGGGACCTTTCCCTAATTCTAATGGCAATACTTATATTCTCTTAGCTGTGGATTATGTTCCAAATGGGTAGAAGCTAAAGCCACTCGAGCAGACGATGCTAGAACTATTATACTCTCTCTGTCCATTTGTATTGGACGTTTTAGGCTAAAAGTGGCGTCATTTTTGTAAATGACGCCTTTGGCATCTGTGTCAACTTAAGGGTTGGATTTGACAAAAATGCCCTCAACCGATCCGTCGTTCAACGCTTCAACACCGCGTCACATATGGGCAAAATAAGAAAATTTGAAATCATGGGGGACATAGGAGCAGGGTTTCAGACCGACCAGACAGTCTCCATCTTCTCCTTCTCTCCTCAACCGTTCTCAGCCTCTTTCTCCAAATTTTCTTGAAAAAAAAATTAGAGTTTCTTTAATTAATTAAGGCTTCACGATGAGAATCCTCTGTCAAAAAATTGGGTTTTTTTGCAATCAATTTTGTCTGAAAGGAGAGAGAAGGGTCGTTTACAAGGAAGGGAAAATTTTGTGATAAGAACTTAGGGTTTATCGGCTGCCATTTGATTTGAAGGAACGCGAGGGATTTTGCGATCCAAAATCGGGTATGTTCTTTCAATTTTAAGCTCCAGCACTTTCTGATTTTGATTCTTGTGATTGTCCTTCTTCTCGCATTCTTTAAAATTCTATTCGGCTCGTATCACGATTTCATTGTTGGGCATGAAATCAAAGAAATTATGGAATGGAAAAGGAGTTAATCAGTTGTCAATTCCAGTTTAGTAGTATAATTCGTATAAATGTGAAGTTAGAGATTCCAGTTAATGGAAAATTAGGGTGAGTGTGTAAGGGTCGTTTTGCATGTTGTCTGGTGATTGGTTTGGTGAGGCATAGCTGATCTGGAAAGCCAATTTGGGTTTATGTAATGTTATGTTGTTCATCTACATAATGAAAACAGAACACATAAGTTTATTGAACTTGAAAAACAGAACACATAAGTAGTGACATGCAATGAAAAAACAAAACACATAGGATCCACTACATATCTGCATTTAGTTTATTTTTGGGATTCCTGGGATTTTGTTGGAAAACTTGTTAGCATAGGTAGTAGTTTCTTCCACTGCGTTAATGCAAATGTTGATACCTTCCCTCTCTGTCTCCAGCCTGGATATTATTTTGGCCAACGAAAGAAGAGCGTCGTTGGTGCACAGGATGATTTCTGCATGACTTGGAGGTTCATCTCCTTCAAACCTACGCAAATCCCTGATCTCCTTCAACCTACGGTACACTACCTTCATCGTTACCATCTGTTGCTCTATTTGTAGTCATCTGCTTTGGAAATCAATGAAGTTTTCATTGAGTTGAGCTTCTAGTGCCCCTGAAATGTTAAGAATATGTGTGGCTCTTCACGATTCATTGGTTGAGTAATGTTTATGCTTGGTTTCCTTGTTTAAGTGTAGTTATGTGTGCTTGAATGTTTGTGAGTGACACTTTCTTATATAGCAAGTGGAACATATAGGAATTTATGGTTTTCTCCAACCCTTCTTCTCATGCATTTAGGAGAGTTGACAACTCTTCTGGTTCTCCCCACTTTAATCCAATCGTCACTGCTCATGCATGTAGGAGCAGTGACAACACTAGCACTTCTCCTTTTTTACTCCAACTGTCAAGGCTCATACATTTAAGAGCAGTGACAACACTTCTGCTACTCCTTACTTTACTCCAACTGTCACTTCTCATATTTTTCCTTGTTTCCCTTGCATGTTAAGAGGTATTGGGATGGCACGGTGAGGATTGCTACTTGAAGGCTGCGTGGAAGATAAAACAAGCTCTTGTTGAAGCATTTGTTAATGTAATGTTCCTTTTTTTGTTTACCAAATGTAAAGTGAAGGCTGCCGTAAAGTGTTGTTCATGTAATGTTCTTTTTTTTTGTTGATTAAACAAGATTTTGTTGAATCATGTTGTCAATCACATTTTGGTTCAATAAAACAAAGATTTTGTGCAATGAACATGTGTAGTCTTTTAATTTTTGGTTGAATGTTCAAAATTGCAGAAATGGTGTGTTCAATGATAATTTGGTTAAGGAATGAATGATTTTGTGGAATGATGTGTAGAAGTTTATTTTTGGGTTTAATGATGACAGATTTCATAGAACTGGTTGTGACTGCTAATTGTTTTATGGAAACAGAGGATTGAATCCCAAATTATGACCAAAAAGTAAGACCAAAATTTGTATGTTTCCAAATTATGGAACTGGTTAACAGATGTTATGTTGCTAAATTATGACCAAAAATTGTATTGTCTCAAAATCCTCGTTTATGCAACATAAGCAAAATTTGGCTCAATATGGATTAACCAAACAACTAGTAATTGTATTAACTAACAAATCAATCCACACATTAGCAAGATTAACCAAACAACTACTAATTGTCCAAAATATCATCCAACCACAAATTCTGAATTTTTAAAATGTTCTACTTGTCCAAAAAAACATCCGATCCTCTGAAATAAGCAGAACAGAGGATTGAATGTTTCTTACTACTACAACCTATTCTTACCTACATTACAATAATTACAAGAGGATTCAATCCCAAAATTCTATACATTACATAACCAATCCTGCACTTAAGTTGTTTCCTGAGACTTTAAGTATATAGATGAACGACTGCATCAGCCACAATTTCTGGAGAACAACTTAATGATGATGGTAAAGCCCCCTGTCTCTCCATTCGATCCTTATTCATGTGTGGAATCTTATAATTATTGGATCCATGACACTTGAGAATTTCAATCATACACCCTTGTAATGTTAAGAACACATTGTTGCACTTCTTAACTGAAAAATCCACAAATGCCTACTCAACTGCTCCAATCAATTGCGCAATGGATTTTGCACACTCCTTGCTCTGTAATGATTGCATTGCTCTAAAGAAACCAAGATCCAAGACATTTAGATCGGGAGAATTAGGGGGTTGACAGACAAGTGAAACAAGCAATCCACTACAATGCACTGCACCTAAAAATTCAGCATCGTCAATATGAATATGACTTTTGGCATTGTCCTGTTGAATGTAAATGACATCATTAATACTATCTCTTGGCCACTTTGATGCTATCGCAGGCAACACTTTAGAAATCATAAATTCTCTAATTATATCCCTCGTTATATTAGCAATAGGTTTGATCTCAATTGTACCGCGAGGCCTGTTCTGGCTCGACCTTAATACAGCAACTGATTGAACTAAGGGGAAAACCCCAATCTTTCCATCAAACGTGCATAAACCGTCTGAGTCAAACATTGGCCTCGCAACAACAACTAAGAACATAACCTTAGGTATGAAATTAGAGGATTTAGTAGTTCTTACAAGATCATTTTCGTCATGTAATAAGTAATATGTCTGAGACTTCTTGGTGAGGTAGAACCACTTTTCGTCAATGTGCACTATATTATCCATTCGCGTGAATGTTGGTTCATGAGGTAACGACGATGGCTCCAAACTGGCAAGACAGTGACTCATTCTGGCAATGTGATTGTCTGTAGTCAACGTGGGTTTGATGACATTCGTATGATGCTTGATGACTCATTCTTTCAACTTCGTATGCACAAATGATTTTGAAATACCAAGGACGAAAGCAAGTGAACTTAGTGTTGTCCTCTGCCTCAAAGGAATGCTTCGTATATGTTCTAAACCAAATTTGATTCATTTCCGTCCACCATTTTTTACTCTGAATTTGTCAGGACAGTTGTTTCCTGATTCCCTTGCACGTTTCCATATCCTCTGAATTGTTCGAATCCCAACGCCAAAGTGGACAACAACATCCTTCGTTACTCCTCTTTTCAACACCCCATCCTTACTCTTTGCCAACAACAATTGTATTGCCTCTAAGCGTTATGTTGTAGTAAGTTCTTTCCCCTTCTCTGCCCATACAAATGAAACGCCAATGTCATTTTCACATGGTTAACTATGATTTGGGAATTGACAAATTATTTTACCTTTTGGAGGTCTCTCGTGTAAGTCTGGGATGTTAACATGTTCCTGAACTTGATCATGGTTCGTAATTAGGGGGTTGGAAAATGCAGTCTCGTCCTCTGCTATCTCCTCGAGCCCTTCCCAATCGCTTGAAGGAGAATCATGTTGAACACTTAAAGAAGCCATGGTAAAAACGGGTGGAATATGAAATCGGTGAAGGAAAAGGAAGATGTTGTAAGCTTGATTTGATTTTGATTATGATTTCAAATAAATACAGTATATGAAGTTGGAAAAGGAGGGAAGCAATTTAGGAGACTTGATTAATTGAAAATTTTCAATTGGGCTTTCGGTTGGAGCAATGGATTTTGGCGGGTTTACAAAATCCTAAAATTTAATTCACACAAATGCGGGTCCACCATGAATAGTTACAACAATAAAATAAAATAAAAATTTAACATTTGTCTGTGGAGGCCACAGATAAAACAGAAGGACAGCTAACAACAATGCAGCTACCTTAATAAACCGGAATGACTCCCTCGCGTCCATTATTAATGGACGGAGGGAGTATCATTTTTCAAATCTAATATTTTTAGCAGATTTGCAGTCCCTCGGGGGATCGTCAGCAATCGAGGAATTCACTTTTGCAACAAGGTCGTTGGAGCTTTGTTCAAGAAATATGGAATTACGCATCGAGTGTCTACTGCCTACCACCCACAAAAAAATGACCAGGCTGAAGTTTCCAACAGACAGATCAAGTCAATCTTAACGAAGATAGTTAATCCTTCAATGAAAGACTGAAACCAGAGGCTAGACGAAGCACTATAGGCCTATAGAACAACTTACAAAGCACCAATAGTGATGACCCCATTCAGAATGGTGTATGGTAAGGCATGTCATTTGCCTGTTGAACTGGAACACAAAGTATACTGGGCCATCAAATGAATGAACATGGTCATGGACACAGCTGGAGAATAGAGGAAGCTGGACATTCTTGAACTCGAAGAACTGAGGAACCAAGCCTATGAGAATTCTGAAATCTTCAAGGCAAAGACAAAAGCGTACCATGACAAAAGGATCACGCGAAAGAGATTCTACCCTGGACAAAAAGTTTTACTTTATGATTCCAGATTCAGGATTTTCGCCGAAAAGCTAAAAACTAAGTGGCATGGACCTTTTATAATTGTTGAAGTTTTTCCTCATGGTGTAGTGACTATTTTGAACTCCAAGAAAAATATCAAAATTAAAGTCAACGGCCAAAGATTGAAACCCTACTTGGAGGAACTACAATCGCAAGTTGTAGAAGAAGAAATGGTGGAAGAAGCTCCACCAACCGAGGAGTGACAAAGCAAGAAAACTCCTGTCTAGCCTAGGACAATAAACAAGGGCGCTACTTGGGAGGCAACCCATGTTTTTCAGTATTTTTAGTTTGAATCTTAATTTTTGATCAAAACTCTATGTTTTTAGATCAGGGTTGAAAGGAGACCAAGGAAAAATTACCTTAACCAAAGGAGAAAGCGATTTTCATGCCAAGGAGTCGATGCCTGACACGTGACCACGAAAAATATAAAGGAGAATAGAAAGAAGGACAGAACCCTCCGACTTTCATACTTCTGCAACATCACGATCTCCATTACTCTAGTAACAACTCAATTCATGGCAGGCCATAACTCCGCACCGCCCACCTCCTTTAATTTCGCGGCTGATCAACCTAGGCGTTACACCATGGCAGACAAGTATATAAGACCCATCAAAAGGGATGCCCAAGATCAAAACCCTCTAGATTCTTATCCCTTCTTGCAGCAAGACTCCCCATGATGTCCACCCAGAACAATAAAAGGAGAGGCAACCCCAGAGCAGAACCAGTACGACAGAACACGCCAATCGATATGACCTCCTCCACCGTCGACGACATCTTCTTCCCCCCTATCAAAGACCTTGGAGGATGGCTTGCAGTGGACTACACCCTTGATAGAAATCGACTCTATCATATGACCCAGGAAGCGGCAATCATCCCCCATATCATTCTTGACGAGGGGTTGATGGCGAACTTCGACCTCAACAACAGGGTCAGACTAATGGTGAGGCAGATGGGTTGGGAGCACATCTTTTACCTGAAGGAACCACCCTATTACGAGTTGATAATGGAGTTTTACTCCACCTTCACCTTTTCTGACGGGGCATTTAGAAAAGAGGAGATTGACAAAGTGCCCTGTCAAGCGGGTATTCACTATAGAAGTCATGGATGACCTGAGCTTCTTCAACATCAAAAACGGTGATGTCGTTTATACCTTAGGGACGACACCCCCAACATAGAGGCTTTTCATTAGAAACCGCAGCAGGGAATTTCGAATTGTGCCCTTGACATTCTGTCTAGGACCAATTGAGAGACAGAGGAGAACTGAGGAAGAAGTTTAGAGGGTGCGCCAGTCTTGTCGGAATAACCCTCATGCCCGGATTGGCCAAGACCGTGGTCAGGCCTCTTCCTCCTCTGCCCCAGACCCAACGCAGCATTAGATCTTGGATCTCCTCCAGCAATATAGCACCACTCTCACCACGATGCAGGAAGTATTGCTCAAAATCTCCACAATCTGCCAGACAACCTTGGATTCCCTCCTTCTGCTCCCCACCATGACCCAACAGCCCCCTCAACTTCCCGCATGAATATAGACTCAAGCTCTAAGTCTGAGTGACCTACCCCTCCCCCCCTAAGGTTTTTCTTTGCACATAATTTTAATTTTTCCTTTGGATAATTTCTGTTTGTTTTCGTTTCTTTCTCATACATTGAGGACAATGTGTTCGCTAAGTGTGGGGAGGAGATTTTTTGTGTGTTTATTTTTTGACTTGTGTGTTTTTGATTTTGTATTTTTGCATGATTGCATGTTTTAGCTAAAATTTTAAATTTTTGTGCATAAATTTCTTTCCATTTTTGCGTGTTTTTGTCTTGTTTGCTTGAGAAATCAAGTCCTTTGACTCAACTTTGAATTCAACTCAGCAGTTAGAACACTGTGACATTTGATGATTTGAATCCCATGTTCTCTTGACAAGGTTTCATGCTCAATATCAATAACTCTTGCCCTTCACTTTAGTCTAGGACTAGTTAACTTGGAACTTGAGAACCAAGGAAGAACATACTTTATTATCCTCTTGACCAAGAGTGGAAAACCCGTGTCTTGATCAAGCAGTCTAGTGACACTTGAATTGCCAGTCTTAAATTTTGTACTACTTGAGAGTCTTTTGCTTCCCTTGCATGTTTATTGAGGACACTTCCTGGAACCAACGGAGTTGCACAGTGTTGGTGGTTTGGCACCATCACCCCTTTTATAGGAAAAACTCCCCGAAGTGTATCTAGCTAACCTCTTACTACCAGGCCAACACAAGCTAGGCCGGGGTGTCCATTTCATGAGCTTTACATGTTTTATTTCTCCGCAGAAAGAACAAAAGTTTGGACAAAAATGAAAGTTCTGGGAACTGGTTTTCCTAAAGAGAACAAACGTTGTTTCAAAGAGAAAATAAAAGTTGAAAATCGGGAAAGAAAAGAAAAAGGAAAAGAAATGACAAAGCAAAAGAACCTCTTAGCAGGCATGACTTGGCAGCACTCTGTGCTTAATTACTTTATTTTCTGTCCATTGTGTGCACATCTGCTTGGGTCAGCAATTCTTGTGTTAACTGGACGATTGATCAGACACGTAAACATAATTTCTCATTGTTCTTCTAGTTCCTTGAGTTCTTTGAGTTAACTTTTCCTAATCCTCTTGCGAGGAGTGAGATGTTTCTGGCTGTTGACCAGGCCTTGTCAAGTTGGTATGGGTTGAGAAAAATTTGAGTTGATCTTTGTTCCCTGTGCTAAAGTTGAATTTGAGTTGAAGATTTGGGTTGCTGATTTCTCTCTTTGTCTTATTTGCATGTTTTTCACTATGTGTTTTCATTCTACTTTATGCTTGGGGGCAAGCATGGTTTAAGTGTGGTATATCTGATTGAGCTTAAATTGTAGTGGTTTTACCACCAGTTTTCCTATCTTTTTGGTATGATAATTTACTATTTCCAGTAGATATTCTCTGATTATTGCAGGAAACACTTTCGAGAAGCGATAGAGTAGAAAGGAGCAAAAAAGGGGCGGAAGAGAAGTATTTCTGGACCAAACCAGCTTGGGCATGAAGAAGGACCTGACCTTGACCAAGGACACAAATTGACCTCCCTTGATCAAGACAAATCTTGCCTTGACCAATCCTTTACCGATGGAGAAACTCAAGGAGCAGATAGCGGATTGAGACGCCGACAGTTGATTCGATCCTGCCTTAATGAAGAAGCATTGATTTCGGGCTGATTAAGATGCGTCCCGCTGATTTGTTTCCTTTTATTCTTTTGTGAGGAAGAGAGTTTTTGATTTACTTTAAGATAGAATCTTTTAGCTTTAATTCCGGGATCACCTTAGCTGAATTCTAGGAAGAGATGACTATTTATACTCTTCCTAGGATTTTGAGAAGGAAGATCGATCGAGGGGAGAGTCTTTAGTTTTCATTCTTATTCTCTGTTTTTAATACTTTACTCCTCCGGTGACGGAGGATTTATTATCATTTCAATAAATAATTTGTTTTGCTTTCTATTTAGCATATAAGTGGCTAAGTTTTCCCATTCTTGGTAGAGGCGCTTAAGCTTGAGTTTTACATGAGACCAAATTGATTTTAATAAATCTTTAAATTTGTATTTGATTGATTTTGTGCTTAATCCTAAAGAATTTTCTGATTAGTTTTGGATTTGGCCAATCTAGAATTTCTTGGTCTTTGCTACTGTCATTTCCCTTGGTTGTGTATTATCGGCCAAAGGGATTGAAGCAGACTCCTACACAATTGCAGGAGACTGTGAAATGGTAGAGAAAAAGGTCAATCAAAACCAGACCCGACTGACGCTTGTGGAAACTAGTTTGGAGTTATCTTCCCTTATTCGACTATCTACCAGCCCCGTAAACCCTTTAACCAGCAAGGTGCTGGGTTGGTAAGGCATCACCATTCCTACGCCCATTTGGCTCTGGGGTGATGTTGATAAAGGAGGGAAGATAAGAGTCAGGAGGTCTCTTGATTCTATAGCATCTCTGTAGATTGGTGATGAACATCTCTGCGTCGATGATTGTATCTCATAACTCGTAGCTAATTAAGCCTCTACTAGGAATCTGTCTCGGATTTGCTTTATCATTTTACCAACTCACCGCCTTGATCAAGAATACTTTTGTTCTTAACCAAGGCCGATTTACTACTTTAGTTATTTTATTGTATGTGTTTTCCAAACAAAGCCCCCATTTTTCATCAAAGTGTGGCTATAACCGATTTCAAGTTTTTGTGAAGATTAGTACCATTCTCTCCCTATAGATCGAACCTTTTACCACTAGCTACATTTATTTGTTTCTAGTAGTGAATTGTAATAAATTTTATATTTGACGACCGAGGAACTTAACGACACTCTGAGGTTTAGGTCAATATCCATACCCGTAAAATACTCACAATGTGCAGGTAATACCCACCCACAATTGCGGGTATTGGGCGGATATCCATATCTGCGGGCATAATTGCCATCCTTATGTTAGTCCGACACAGACACTGATTCAGCTTAAGTTCTAGTTGTTTTTACTATCTATTTTCATATAATTTAGATGGTGATTCTACTGATTAGAGATGAATTTCTCTACATTTGCAGAAAATAGCTCTGGAACAGAAAAGTGAAAAAAGGGGCAGAAAAGAGCAAAATCTGGAGAAAGTTGCGCAGACACCTTTCTTGGCCAAGAAGACGCTCTTGGCCAAGAACGATGCTTCTTGGCTGGCAGAAGATTCCGGGTGATACTTGCAGAAGACTCCTACAGCGATAACATTGTCGATCTTATCCAAAGAAGTGTTGGAGTGGTGTCCTACCTTCTTTATCTCAACTTTGTAGACTTCTAATCGGAGAGGAAGAGCGATTAAATACAATTAGAGTTTAATTAGGATTTATTTATTTATTTCTTTTTAGAGATATTATTGAGGGAGGAAACTCTATATATAATCTCCTTAGGGTTTTAGAGAAAGACGTCCAACAACCCCTATTCTTCTCTTTTCTCAAGAGAAGAAGTAGACAAGAGGATTGAAGTAGACACCTAAGCGTTGTCGGAACATGAAACATTCATTCCACTTGGCCTTGGTTTCTTGACCAAGAGGATTGAAGTAGACACCTAAGCGTTGTCGAAACATCCGCGAAACGGTAGGAGAGAATAGTATTTAGGTTGAAGCCCCGACTGACGCCCGAGGTGCCGAGGCTTAGAATTGTCTTCCCCTCGTCGATCATCAGCCAACTTTGTAAACCCTTTAACCAGCAATGTGCTAGTTAGTTAGGCATCATCTCTAAGGGTACCTAAGGTGGTGTTGATACAGGAGGGAAGTAGGAGTCATAAGGGTACCTTGGTTCTATAGCAATTCTGTAAACTAGAAAGGAATATTTGTGAATCAATGATCGAATACTTATGAATCATAACTTTGCTTTAGCCTTTACTAGAAACCCATTTTTCTGTTTGTTCATTCCTGACCTGTCTCTTGACCAAGAATCACATTCTTGGTCTAGATTGTTCCTTGGCTAAGAATATCATTCTTGGCCTCTTTCTTCTTTATTTTGTTTTTCTTAGATTTAAACAAAAACCTCCCATTCACCTAAGTGTTTAAATCTGGTCTTTTATCTTGTTTTAAGTCTACATTCTCTGTGGATCGAACCTCTTACCACTATTTACAATATTTTGTAAGTACTATAAGTTGTATTTATTTTTGACAGATTCGACACCCATCACCATGAAAGCCTCCAATTTTGAGATTTGGCTTATCTTTCCTCCAAAATAAAAGATATGATTTATCCAAGAGATAAAATCCATCAGTCGAGGGATTTTTAAAGAGAAAAGATAAAAGCGCGTTGGGATTTATTCAAGAATGTCTTTGGATAAAGTTCAACCTCTTTCTGTTAGAAGTTTTATCAGAATAGAAGATCGGATACAATCCCAATTTCGAATTTAGGATTTTATTATTTTTTAGAGATAAATAAGGGGAGAAAAACTCTATTTAATCTCTTCCTTATTATTCTTAGAGGAGGACTTTGACCTCTGATTGAATGTTTATTTTGTATAAATTCATCATCTATTATACCCTTTTTAGATGATGATACTGCTGATATTTGGTGTATTCTTTCTTTTTGTAGAAACCAGACAAAAGAATCAAAGAAGAAGAAAAAGAACAGAAACGCCAAGAAAATAGAGCAAAAATAAGAAAGTGGATCAAAGCGCTGAAACTGAAGGAGAACAGGTCTCTTCCCTAGGCCTAGAGGAGAGTCGATCAACAACAGTACAAAGTGCCTCTTCCCTAGGCCTAGGGGAGAGTCAGTCAAGATCAACAAGGGGTCTCTTCACTAGGCCTAGGATGATTTCAGCTAGGCTTGGGAGTCAGCACAGTGGACTTGGGCCGCTTACAAGGATAAGTGTGCCAACACTTCTGTTCTCAGCAAAAGACTATCCAGAAGAGTTTCAAAGTTGTAAAACATCTTAAGGGATGAGAATAATTCATTTTTATATTTATCTAAAATTCTAGAAAAATAAGGATAGAGATAGAGACAATTTTAATCTCTTCATAGCTTATTTAGAGAGGAGGTCGGATTTAGAACCGGCCATCTCTTCTTCTGTTTTTCATTTTTCTTTGCAAACCAGAACTGAAAACTCCATTGTTTTGCTCTCCTCGTCTTCTTCCTTGAAGCGAGGAGATTTATTTTATGCAATTGAATTTCGTATTTTATTTTATTATATATGTCTCTAGTTAAGTAAATCGTTCCTAGTAAAGACTCCAAGGTTCATGATTCTAGTATTGTGAGGTCTAAACGAATTTAATCAATTCTGAATTTCATATTTCTTATCTTTCTGATTTCTTGTCAATTTATTCTTGTTTGATTTAAGAGTGATCAACTTAAGTTTTAAACCTGAATAATTACAGCTTTTCCTAATAACTTTGGGTCTACATTGTTAGAAGGAATCCATAGGAAACTAGCTTATGGCCAGCTGAGACTCAATTAGAGAATGAGAAGAATTAAGTTTATAGGGGTGAGCGAGTCTCTTCCCTAGGTTTAGGGACGGTATCTCCCTGTTTTTATCAACCAACTAGTTAAATCCTATAAGTGAACCTTAGGATTGCTAAGGAGGTTAGGGTTCTTAATAGAGGGTTGTCTCTTTAAGAAACTTGATTAGGAGGAGAGTAGGAAATCAAAGTGAACCTGATTTCTATAGCCTCCCTGTGAAAATCGGTTTTAAACATTTTTGTACCAATGATCAATACATGAGAATTATGACCTTGGTTATGTATTTACTAGGAATTTTCTATCATCTGATCTTATTTATTATTTATTTATTTATTATTTTTATTGTATTTTTTTTCGTTAATTAGTTACAACAAAACTCCCCCTTTATTGGTTACTACCATTGTCACAATTTGGTCATACTTGGAAACTGAAATTAATCCTAAATCTCTATGGAATGAAGCTCTTATCACTTGCTATAATATTCTTTATTTCAGTGTGATAGGTTGTATTAATTTTATTTTTGATAGATTCGGCACCCATCAACCTCATATTTGATTTTATCTTTTTAAGTTTTTGAATTGTTTTTTGCCTCCTCTTCGTCTTCCTCCTTGGGAAGACAAGAGATGAGGCGTTCATTTATGTAAATCTTAATTATGTCTTTTATTTCTGGCTAAATTTTTCATCTTAGTAAAGGCAACTAAGTTTTTTATTCTATCTATTTGTGAGATCTAATTGCTCTTCTTAATTTTCGTGTTTGTATATTTGCGTTCTCTAATTGCTTGCCAAAGCTATTCTTATTAAGTTTATGTCTAATCAACTTAGATTTTAATCTGAATAGTAATAGTTATTCTTGAAGGTTACGGCAACCTACGGGCCACTTACGGACTTGAAAGATTAAAAGTAGACAATTGAGGTGTCTTGGCTAAGAGTTGTCTTCCCGTAGTAAAGATCAATCAATTTAGTAAACCCTTTAACCAGCAAGGTGCTAGTTGATTAGGATCATCTTTTAGAGAGATTCTTTAGGTGATTTGAAACATGAGGGAAGTAGAAATTCTAAGCGTACCTGGATTCTATAGCAACTTTGTAGATTATTTGTGTAGCAATGATCAAATACTTATGAATCATAACTTGCTTCAACCTTTAATAGGAACCTTTTACATTGTTTTCGTTGTCTTTCAATTCATAGTTTTTAAACAATACTCCCACATTCTACTTAGGTGTTAAACTCTGGTCTTTCTCTTGTTTTAAGTTTACCCATTCTCTATGGATCAAACCTCTTACCATTATTTGCAATCTTTTTATAGCTAATGATAAGTTGTATTTATTTTTCACAAGTCTCGACAACCTATCACCCATCCATTTTCCTTGAAATGGGGAAAAATGGTTCTTTGACAAGGGGGTGCAGAATCTTACTTTCCCAAGTCCAGGAAAGCTGTGTTTATTAAAATTACTTATGTTCCCATTTTATTTTACTATATACATTAATCTATATTTTTCAGAACTACCAAAAAAATGGCAAATACTGACGGGCGAAACCTGTCAGAAGCACTAATTAACTCGTCGAAAATTAGATTTTTCGACGGGAGTCCCATCATTATGAGACGCATCGCAATGTGTGCATTTTTTAATGGGAACGCCTTTAAAAAATGTTAGGGATGGGACGAACCCATTGATTGGATGCTTATTTTGTATAAATTCATCATTTATTATACCCTTTTTTTAGATGATGATACTGCTGATATTTGGTGTATTCTCTTCCTTTTTGTAGAAACCATACAAAAGAACCAAACAAGAAGAAAAGGAACAGAAACGCCAAGAAAATATAGCAAAAAGAAGATAGTGGTGAAAATGACTCAATAGAAGTGCAAAGTGCCTCTTCCCTACGCCTAGGGGAGAGTCAGTCAAGACCAGCAAGGGGTCAAGACAAGCAAGGGGTCTCTTCACTAGGCCTAGGACGATTTCAGCTGGGCTTGGGAGTCAGCACAGTGAGCCTAGGCCGCGAACAAGAAAAAATGCACCAACACTTCTGCTCACAGAAAAAGACTTCCAGAAGGTGTTTCAAAGTTGTAAAACATCCTAAGAGATGAGAAAAATTCATTTTTGTATTTATCTTAAATTCTAGGAAAACAAGGATAGAGATAGAGACGATTTTTATCTCTTTCTAGTATATTTAGAGAGGGAGTCGAATTGGGAAGAGATATCATCTCTTCTTCTCTATTCTGGCTGCGACCAGATTGAAAAACACTATTATTTTCTGCTCTCCTCGTCTTCTTCCTTGAGACGAGGAGATTTTCGATTTTATGCAATTGTTTTTATTTTTATTTTATTATATCTTTCACTAGCTAAGTAAATCATTCCTGGTAAAGACTCCAAGGTTCATGATTCTAGTATTGTGAGGTCTTAATGAATTTAATCAATTCCAAATTTTATATTTCTTCTCTTTCTGATTTCTTGTCAATCTATTCTTGTTTGATTTAAGAATGATCAACTTAAGTTTTAAACCTGAATAATTACAACTTTTCCTAATAACTTTGGGTCTACATTGTTAGAAGGAATCAATAGGCAACTAGCTTGTGGCCAGCCGGGACTCAGCTAGAGAATGAGAAGAATTAGGTTTATAGGGGTTAGAGGTCTCTTCCCTAGGTCTAAGAACGGTCTCTCCCTATTTTTATTAATCAACTAGTTAAATCCTATAAGTGAACCTTATGATTACTAGAAGATTAAGGTTCTTAATATAAGGTCTCTTTAAGTAACTTGATTAGGAGGAGAGTAGGAACTCAAAGTGAACCTGACTTCTATAGCCACCCTATGAAATTCAGTTTTAAACATTTTTGTACTAATGATCAATACATGTGAATTATGACCTTGGGTATGTCTTTATTGGGAGTTTCTTATCTTCTGATCTTATTCATCATCTATTTGTTTACTATTTTGATTGCATTCATTCTGTTTTATCAATTAGTTCATATAAACCCTCCCCCTTTGTTTACTTATTTATTTTCATCTGGTCTTTGCCTTGTTTCAAGCTTACCCATTCTCTGTGGATCGAACCTCTTACCATTATTTCTAAATCTTTGTAGTTAATGATAAGTTGAATTTATTTTTAACGGTTTCGACACCCATAACCCATCACAAAACCCAAAAAATACGCACCCGTCGAAAATGTGACAGGCACAAGCATTATGTTACGCCCGTAAAAAACGTTAACGATTGAACGAACCCATCACATGCATCTTGTTACGCCGCCCATATAAGAGACTTGTCAAGCGACCAAGTGACAGATCACACGCCACAACTTTGGAGATTAACTCGCTCCGCATCGGACGCAACTGACACCACACAGGAAACTTGTCAAGCGATTGTGTGACAAGTAGCGCGCCACAACTTTGGAGATTAATTTTCTCCACATGGGAGGGGAGCAGATTCGAAAGACCCGACACCAGATTGGTTGATTAGTTGCTCTTTTAGCTATTTTTTCTTATCTAAATGTTATTGTTTTTCCTTCTTGATGCTACTGAAAAGTATTGTTTTCCCTTTTTTATAGAAAGGGGCTGTTAAGAGCATTTAGAGGAAAAAGAGCTACAAAGAGCAGTTCAAGACATTTTCGGAGCAAAAGAGTTGTAGCAGGCCTAGGATGCAGTCTTCATTTAGGCCATGATCAACCCAGTCATGCAATAAAGCCCAGTTATAAAAGCCCATCTAGAAGCGCAATCAAAATCAAACACTAGTGAAAGCAAGAAAGATAGCAGAGATCAACCAAAACTCTATCAAGACAAGAGGAGGAATTCTAAGAAGAGAGGAGTACTCGATACTCTACAAAAAACATATAAAGGACTTAATGTAACAAAATTCTAGGGTATCGAGGATTTTGGGGAAGAAAAATAAATCTCCTAAGAACACTTTTGTTGGAGACAATAGACACAGTTTTACTTTTCCTTTAGTTTTGATTTTTAATTATGTTTTCCATGAGTAACTAAGAACTCGATTCTCAGTGGAGACTTAAGGTTCCAATTTGATCTCTTGTGAGATCTAATTAAATTTTATATTTTCACATTCATTTTCCTTTGATTTATGTTTAATTGTTTATCTTGTCCATAATCGGCTTATAGAATTGACTACTCTTAATCTGATTAGGATAAGTAATGTCAACTTGATTCATTTGTCTGTCATCAAGTTTGAGTTAAGTATCGTAGACAAGTACCCGGGTTCACCTAGGGTTATGAATCAACGGATTTAGGTTAAAGAGTTGGGCGACCTAGATCTTGCCCAAGAACAGTCTTTCCCCAAACTTAAATCAACCTTTTTAATTAAATCTCATAACTGAATCTTAGGGTTGTTAAAAGGTTAGAAATTTTGATAGAGAAGATTTTCATATATTTTTTTATAGGAGGCAAGTAGGAGTTCTAAGTGAAACTGAACTCCATAACTATTCTATGAGTTTTGAATGACCATCCCTGCGCCGATGGTTATTATTGGAACCTTAACTTAAGTCTTCACCGGGAGTTTTCCTCATAATTTGATCTCAATCTTTTTTTTTTTAATTTTCCGCTCCTTAATTCTTGTTCTAGGTCTTGAAGTATTTTTACAATTAGTTTGAATCTCAATCTCTGGGTTGTACGGAATCAATTGCGAACGAGAGGACTTGGTCATAAAATAAAGAAATAAAAATTAGTACTGATGAAATCCCCGGCAATGGCGCCAAAATTTGATGGTTGCCGATTCCGTAAAAAATAAAGTAATACAATTCACCATGAAATAATCAATTAAGACTGTAGCAAGTGACAAAAGGATCGTTCCACAGAGATTTCATGACAATTCTAATTTCTTAAAATGACTAAAAATGTAACAATGGTAAAAACCAATAATTGGGGGGTTGTTTGTTGCAATTAATTACTAAACTAAAGAAAACAAAAACAGTAAACAGAGTGGTGATTGTTTTTAAACTCAGTGGATTAAGAATTCCCAGAAAAGACTCAATCTAGACCATGATTCATACGAGTTGATCATTGATGCAAACATATTCAAAACCAATTTCATAGAAAGGCTATAGAAGGTAGGTACACTTAGACTTCCTACTCTCCTCCTACTCAAGATTCCTAAGGCGGTACTCCTACTAGGATCCCTAACCTACTC
>NBIL01153713.1:0-15748 GCA_002752925.1 Viola pubescens var. scabriuscula | reverse complement strand
AGTGCTTGCGTGGAATCTTGGTCAAGGAAATCGTCCTTGGTCAAGAGAGGTTCTTCTATACTGGTTTGATCAAGGGAGGCACCGTCTGCTCCAAATGATCTGATTCTTGGTCCTTTTTGCTTCTTTTTGCGGAATTGATCTTCAAAAGTGTTTTCTACGGTAATTGAACAAAACTAGCCAAAATCAATAGCTAACCATTCAATTATAACTAGAAAACTGGTGATAAAATCACATCAATTATGGTTCAATCAGTGTTGATTTCCATTTTCTTGAATGTATCTAAGGTTTCTTCTTCATCCTCCTCCCTTTCTGCCCTTACAACTGTAGGAAGGAAAGATGGTGGTGTATTTTCTTATTCTTCTGGTTTGGCATCCTCATCTCTCCTTGAGGGTTCAGATTTATACAGCCCATCTAATGCATCATGCTAGTCCTTGAGCTGTCTTTGTTCTTTTGTCTCATTGTCTTTCTTTGCGGGTAGCTGTGCGCTGCTCCTTACACTAATTGAGTGAACACTGTATATCTGGTTGCTCATGACGTTGGGAGGTAGGTAGCTTTGTTAAATTTGGCGCTTTCCCACTAATAAGTTGAGTTGTTTTTGGATTTCTTCCAAGACGGTAGTTAATGTGGCTGCTACGCTTGTCTGGGTAGCCTGATTGGATTTAATGGTGTTCAGTGTGTCCTCGATAGAAGGTCCAACCAATTGTGGATACTGTGGTGTTGATGGAAGATAGTATGTATCAGCCAGCTAGTGAGATTGATGTTGCATCCAGTTGTGGTTTGGTTGTTCTCCCATTCTTCGTTTGTTATCTTGATCAAGCTTAACTGTAGAAACATTTTGAACGAAGTTAGCAATGGAAGTAATCTACTGTTCCAAGATAATATAATTAATAGAAGATAAAGGTTTAGAGCGCTTTGGAGAGCCATTGTTGGTGCTGTTTTCAGCCATGGTCTGAAGTAATTGTTTGGCTCTGGCGAGAGTGGTATCTTCCAGAGATCCACCTATTGCTGCGTCAACTTTTTCTTTATCGCTCCATCTCATCCCGTCATAGAAGTATTGGATAAGATTTCCTTCAGACACACGATGGACTGGATATATGTCCTGTAATTCTTCGAATCTTTGGTAGTATTCTCCGAGATTCTCTGTATCTCCTTGTTGTATCCTGATAAGATTCTTCCTGGCTGCCCCGGTCTTACTTGAGTTCCAAAATTTCCTAAAAAAAGCACTTGACATCTGAGTCCAAGTGCTGATGGAGTTATGAGGTAGACAGTTGGACCAATGCTTCGCAGATTCTTCCAAGGACCATTGAAAAGCTCTAAGCTTTGCTCACTCCAGAGAGACTTCTTGAGGTTTATGACCTTCGCTCTCCAAGTGGAAGATCCTTAAATGAGTGAATGGATTTTCACTAGGATGGTCACGAAACTTCTTGATGGCCTGCATGACACTTGGTTTGATAGTCCAGTCATGCTCTGATGGTGGTAGATCAAGGCAAGAGTGAGTAGTGGGCTCTGTCCCTTGATTTAGTTCTCTAACGGTCAACGCTGCTTGTGGTTGATCCTCCATATCTAAAATGTAAAAACAAGTAAACACAAAATTAGTAACCGTTTCCCCAACAACGATACCAAAATTTTATCGGATCCTCGGAGCGTCGTTAAAT
This sequence comes from Viola pubescens var. scabriuscula, assembly GCA_002752925.1. Taxonomy (NCBI): domain Eukaryota; kingdom Viridiplantae; phylum Streptophyta; class Magnoliopsida; order Malpighiales; family Violaceae; genus Viola; species Viola pubescens. The sequence continues at coordinate 14,093 of NBIL01153713.1, read as the reverse complement.
TCCTCGGTCGTCAAATACAAAATTTATATCAATTTACTACTAAAAATAAATGAATGTAGTTAGCGGTAAAAGGTTTGATCCACAAGGAAAGGGGACTAGTTTATGTGAGTACTTGAAATTAATAGGAAAGGGGATTGTTTTAAAAGTAAATGTGGGAAAACGATTAAAACAGCCTTGACCAAGGAAACATGTATCCTTGATCAAGACAGCAGATTGATGGGAGTATGAAAACAGATTTGGACAAACTCCTAGTAGAGGTTAAATGGCTATGAGATATGAGCTGCAATCATCGACACAAGAATATTCATCTGCAAATTACAGAGTTGCTATAGGATTAAGAACCATTTAATCCCTATCTTCTCTCCTTTATCAACGTAACCCTAGGGCCATATACGCGTAGGAATGGTGATGCTGTACAAGCCCAGCACCTTGCTCGTTAAACGGTTTACGGGGCTGGCAGATAGTCGAATAGCGGAAGACAAGTCCAGACTAGTTTCCACGGGCGTCAATCGGGTCTGGTTCTGATTAACCTCTTCCCCTACCATTCACAGTCACCTACAATTGCGTAGGAGTCTACTTCGATCCCTTTGGCCGATAATCCACAACCAAAGGAAATGATAGTAGCACGATCCGTCAAGTCGTAGATTAGCTACTTCTAAAACCAGACGGACAACACATAAGATAAAGCTAGAGATCAATTAAATGCAATTATGCAGATTAATAAGAACAATTAGGCCTCAAGAAAACTCATACTCATGCCTCAATACCTCTACTAAGAATGAAAACTTAGCTACGCATACTCATAATGAAAAGCAAAACAAAACTATTTATTGAATTGATAAAAATTCTCCGTCACCGGAGGAGCAAGGTTTATGAAAAACTAAAATAGAACGGCGGATTCAAAACTCAAAGATTCGATGATCGATCGATCGATCCCCCTCAACAAACCCTAGGAAGAGTATAAATAGTTCTCTCTTCCTAGAAATTAGCTGAAGTGATAAAGATAAAACGAGAAATAAAATACCAATCAAACTCTAATTGTATGTGAATGTATTTAATTACTCTCCTCATCCCAAAAGAAATTCATTAAAGGAAACAGAATATGCGACTTCAATCCACAATCTGCTTCGAACGATCTCTTCGCTGGTGAGGGATTGATCAAGACAGATTTGTCTTGGTCAAGAGAAGTAATCTCGGGTTCTTGGCTGATGGTTGCTTCTCTTGGTCAAGATCGTACAGAATGCTCCACTTTCACTCTCCTTTTGGTCCATTCTACTACATTGATCCCAAATGTGCTCAATCAGCCCTTACCAAGAATTATGATTTAGCCGAACAGATTCATGGAGGAAAACAAAATTTTATTAGCCATAAGAGAAAAATAAAATCTGTAAATTCCAATCGAAAAATACATAGCAAAGTGTCTAAGAACAGAGAAAGGAGAAGAGAGTCCACTTGCCGGATATGCTGTCCACTAGGAAAATAGAGGAGAGCAATTATAATGTTCTTTCTCCCTTAAAATCCTCTAACAAATCCTAGTTTTAAAAATCAAATCAAATAACAAATCAAATCTAATCCTAGTTTGAATTCTAAATGATGTAATATATCTTCTGCTGATTTGGTTGATAGTTGCCTCCTTGGTCAAGATGGTCCAGAATCTTCCACTTTCACTCCCTTTTTCGCTCCAATGATCCCGAATATGCTTCCTGTAATAATCAAGAGAATATCTACTGGAAATAGTAAAATAACTTTCAAATAGACAGGAAAACTGGTGGTAAAAACCACCACATATGTGCTCAATCATAGACCAAGCAAAGATAGACATTGTCAAAAATATACCTTACCCTTCTTTAGCTAGAGAGGTTCGTTCTTTCCTTGGTCATGCAGGATTTTATAGGCGATACATCAAAGATTTCTCCAAGGTGGCAGAACCCATGTGTAAACTCCTCCAGAAAGATGTCGAGTTTAATTTTGACGATGAGTGCAAAGAAGTATTTGACAACTGAAACAAAAGCTCACGACAACACCAGTTATTCAACCACCAGACTAGAGTTTACCCTTCTAAATCATATGCGATGCCATCAATTCAGCAGTAGGAGCGGTACTTGGCTAGAGGACGGGAAGAGAATCACACGTTATCTATTACGCATCCAAAATGTTGGACGTAGCCTAGAAGAACTACACAATAATAGAGAAAGAACTATTTGCAATAATATTTGCTCTTGATAAGTTTAGATCAAACCTGTTAGGAACTAAAGTTATCGTGTTCTCTGATCATACAACATTAAGGTATCTCTTGACCAAGAAGGAATCAAAGCCGAGGATGATTAGATGGATTCTCTTACTCCAAGAATTCAACCTCGAGATCAAGGATAAAAGCAGAAAAGAGAACCTTGTAGCAGACAATTTGAGCAGAGTGGTGAGCAAGGACTCAGATCCTGTGATTGACGAATTCCCAGATGAACATCTATACCTGATAAGAGGAGTGTTTCCTTGGTACCACCACATAGCCGGCTATTGGCCAGAGGTAAGTATTATGGTGAGTTAACCCCTTTCCAGAAAAACAAAATCAGAAAAGATTCTAGGAAATATATTTGGGTTGAGCCCTATGTGTTGAGAATAGGTTCAGATCAATTGCTAAGGAGATGCATGCAACATAATGAAGTCCCCTCAGTTTTAAAACATTGTCACATATCCCCAAGTGGTGGACACTTTAGTGGGAAGAAAACTGCTTATAAAGTTTTGGAAGCAGGTTTCTATTGGCCCACTATTTTTAAAGATAGCAAAAGATTTTGTCAAGAATGCCATGAATGCCAAAAAATGGGCAATATTAGTTCCATAAATCAAATGCCAATGAACCCAATTTTAACTTGTGAAATATTTGATTTATGGGGTATTGATTTTATGGGACCTTTCCCTAACTCTAATGGCAATACTTATATTCTTTTAGCTGTGGATTATGTTTCCAAATGGGTAGAAGCTAAAGCCACTCGAGCAGACGATGCTAGGACTGTTATATCATTTTTCAAATCTAACATTTTCAGCAGATTTGGAGTCCCTCGAGGGATCGTTAGCGATCGAGGAACTAATTTTTCCAATAAGATAATTGGAGCTTTGTTTAAGAGACATGGAATTACGCATCGAGTGTCTACTGCCTACCATCCACAAACACGGTCAGGCTGAAGTTCCCAACAGATAGATCAAGTCAATCTTAACGAAGACAATCAATCCTTCAAGGAAAGACTGGAGCCAGAGGTTAGACGAAGCACTCTGGGCTTAGAAAATAGCTTACAAAGCACCATTAGGGATGACCCCATTCAGAATGGTGTATGGTAAAGCATGTCATCTGCCTATTGAACTAGAGCACAAAGCACACTAGGCCATCAAACAAATGAATATGGATATGGAAGCAGCTGAAGAACAGAGGAAGCTAGACATTCTTGAACTTGAAGAACTGAGGAACCAAGCCTATGAAAATTCTGAAATCTTCAAAGCAAAGACAAAGGCATATCACGACAAAAGGATCACACGAAAGAGATTCTACCCTGGACAAAAAGTTTTACTTTATGATTCCAGATTCAGGGTTTTCTCTGGGAAACTAAAGACCAAGTGGCATGGACCCTTTATAATTGTTGAAGTTTTTCCTCATGGTGCAGTGACTATTTTGAACCCTAAGATAAATATCAAAATGAAAGTCAATGGCCAAAGACTGAAACCCTACTTAGAGGAGCTACAATTACAGGTTGTAGAAGAAGAAATGGTGGAAGAAGCTCCACCAATTGAGGAGTGAGAAAGCAAGAAAACTCCTGTGTCTAGCCTAGGACAATAACCAAGGGTGCTACTTAAGAGGCAACCCATGTTTTTCAATATTTTAGTTGTATTTTATTTTTAATCTTAATTTTTTATCAAAACTCTGCATTTTTGGATCAGGCGGAAAAAGAGACCAAGGCGAGATCATCTTGACTAAGGAAGAAAGTGATTTTTACGCCAAAGGAGTTGATGTCTGACACGTGACCACAAAAAGTATAAAGCAGTAGAGGAAGAAGGACAGAACCCTATCGCTCCCTCAACTCTCCGACTTCCACGCTTCTGCAGCACCATAATCTCCATTACTCAAGTAACAGCTCAATTCATGGCAGACCGTAACTCCGCACCACCCACCTCCTTCAATTTTATGGCTGATCAACCCAGGCATTACACCATGGCAGACGGGTATATAAGGCCCATCAGAAGGGATGCTGAAGATCAAAACCCTTCATATTTTTATCCCTTCTCACAGCCAAGACTTCCCACGATGTCTGCCCAGAACCATAAAAGGAGAGACAAGACACCGATAGTAGAGGCAAACCCTAGAGCAGAACTAGTGCGGCGGATCACGCCAATCGACATGACCTCCTCCACAGTCGCTGACATCTTCTTTCCCCTTTTTAAGGACCTCAGAGGATGGCTAGGGGTGGACTACACCCTTGATAGAAATTGACTCTATCACATGACCCAAGAAGCAGCAATCGTCCCCCAAATCACTCTTGACGAGGGGTTGATGGTAAATTTTGGCCTCAGCAACAAGGTCAGACTAATGGTGAGGCAGATGGGTTGGGAGCACATCTTTTACCCGAAGGAACCAACCTATTATGAGTTGATAACGGAGTTCTACTCCACTTTCACCTTTTCTAATGAGGGTGTGTTTCAAGCCAATGGTCTTAACGCTGCTATCCACAAGCAACAAGTGGTTCAGTACTGTTTGTGTGGACAAGAATACAGTATGACCCTATTCTAGTTTGACAAATGCTTCAATAGCACACCTCTCTGTGGTCTTCCCATCGGCACCTCAACCACTTTCTACTCTGTACCAGAACATTCTAAAGCCCATGAAGTGTACAGGGCATTCATCGGGAACCCTAAGGCTACATTCCCTCACTCGAAGGCCAAGCCTTCAAAATTCTTGGACCCAGCCTTATGCATCCTCCATCGTGTGCTCACGATGTCACTTTATGGCAACACATCCAACACTATTTCAATGTCAGAACTGTTCCTCTGTTGGTTCTTGATCAACAATAAGAAGATCCACCTCGGGTACTGGCTGGCAAGTCTGTTTAGAACTACTGGGAGAAGGCTTATCCTTGGGCCGCTCATTACTGTACTAGCCCGATCGACAGGGTAGCTAGAAAAGAGGAGATTGATAGAATGCCCTGTCAAGCGGGTATTCACTATAGAAGCCATGGATGACCTGGGCTTCTTCAACATAAAAAATGGCGACGTCGTTTATACCTCAGGGATGACACCCCTAGTACAAAGGCTTTTCATTGGAAACCACCGTAGGTAATTTCTAATTGTGCCTCTGACATTCTATCTAAGACCAATTGAGAGATAGAGGAGAGTCGTGGAAGAAGCATAGAGGGTGCGCCAGTCTTGCCGTAACAGCCCTCATCCCCGGATTGGCCAAGGCTATGGACAAGCCTCTTCCTCCTCTACCTAGACCAAATGCAGCAGCAGATCTTGGATCTCCTCCAGCAACATAGCGATGCCATCTACACGATGCAGGAGGTAATGCTCCAAATCTCCACTATCTACCAGACAACCTTGGATTCTCTCCTTCTGCTCCACACCAAGGTCGACCACCCTCATCCACCTGCTCCCTCACCTTCCCGCATGAATATAGACTCAAGCTCTAAGTCTGAGTGACCTGCCTCTAGGTTTTTCCTTTCCATTGTACATAATTTTTATTTTCCCTTTGCATGATTTTTGTCTGTTTTCTTTACCTTCTCACACATTGAGGACAATGTGTCCGCTAAGTGTGGGGTGGGGATTTTGTGTGTATTTCTTTCGTGTCTTGTGTGTTTTGATTTTGCATTTTTGCATGACTGCATATTTTAGCTTAAATTTTAAATTTTTGTCCATGATTTCCTTTTCATTTTTGTGTATTTTTGACCTGCTTTCTTGAGAAATCAAACCCTTTGACTTAACTCTGAATTCAACTCAGCATCTAGAACACTATGACATTTGATGATTTGAATCCCATGCTCTTTTATCAAGGTTCCATGCTCATTACCAATAGCTCTCACTCTTCACTTCAGGCTTAGGACTAGTTAACTTGGAACTTGAGAACCTTAGGGGGAACATACTTTAATACACTCATGACAAAGAGTGGAAAACTTCTGTCTTGATCAAGCAGTCCAGTAATGCTCGAAATTGCTAGTCTTAAAATTTCATACTACTTGAGAGTCTTTTGTTTCCTTTGTATGTTTGTGAGGACACTTCTTGGAACCAACGAGATTGCACGGTGTTGGTGGTTTGGCACCATAACCCCTTTATAAGAGAAACTCCCCGAAGCGCATCTAGCTAACCCCTTACTAAAGGGCCAAACGAGCTAGGCCGGGGGTGTCCATTTCTTGAAGCTTTACATGTTTTATTTCTCTGCGAAAAGAGCAAAATTTGGACAAAGATGAAAGTTATAGAAACTAGTTTTCCTAAAAAGAACAAACGTTGTTCCAAGAGAATAAAAATTGAAAATCAGAAAAGAGAAGAAAAAGAAAGAAATTTCAAAGCAAAAGAACCTCTTAGCAGACATGACTTGACAACACTCTGTGCTTAATTGCTTTATTTCCTGTCCATTGTGTGTGCATCTGCTTGAGTCAGCTATTCTTATGTTAACTAGACGATTGGTCAAACAGGTAAACATAATCTCTTATTGTTCTCCCAATTTCTTGAGTTCCTTGAGTTAACTTTTCCTAATCCTCTTGTGACAAGTGAGATGTTGCTGGTTGTTGAGCAGGCCTTGTCCATTTGGTTTGGAATGAGAAAATTTGAGTTGATCTTTGTTCCCCGTACTGAGGCTGAAGTTTGAGTTGAGGATTTGGGTTGCTGATTTCTCTCTTTGTTTTATTTGCTTGTTTTCCACTATATGTTTTCATTCTATTTTATGCTTGGGGGCAATCATGGTTTAAGTGTGGGGAGTTTGATTGAGCTCAAACTGTAGTAGTTTTACCACCAGTTTTCCTGTATTTTTGGTACGGTAATCTACTGTTTCCAGTAGATATTCTCTGATTATTGCAGGAAACACTTTCGAGAAGGGGATGGATTAGAAAGGAGCGAAAAAGGGGCAGAAGAGGAGTATTTCTGGAGCAAACCAACTTGTGCATAAAGAAGGACCTAACCTTGACCAAGGACACGAATTGACCTCCCTTGATCAAGACAAATCTTGTCTTGACCAATCCTTTACCGATGGAGAAACTCAAGGAGCAAATAGCGGATTGAGACGCCGGCAGATGAATCCTGCCTTAAAGACGAAGCGTTGGTCACGGGCTGATTGAGACGCGTCCCGCTGAATTGTTTCCTTTAAAGGAGAAGAGAGTCCACTTGCCGGATCTGCTATCCTCTAGGAAAATAAGGGAGAGTATTTATAGTGTTCTTTCTCCCTTAAAATCCTCTAACAAATCCTAGTTTTAATGATCAAATCAAATAACAAATCAAATCCAATCCTAGTTTGAATTCTAAATGAGGTAATATATCTTCTGCTGATTTGGAGAATAAATGTTGGAGATCTGCTGGAATCGCGAGAATGAATGCGGGAGATCCGCTGGATTCTTTCTTTTGATCTTTTCCTTTTGCGCGCAGAATCTGGTAGATTGTGTGTATAATGGTCTAGATTGTTAAGGATCGTCTTGGCAATGTCTTTTCGTACTCTTCCTTTATATACTTCTTGTTCGACACGTGGCAAAAACTGTCCTCCTGGGTCAAAAGTATCTGGTAGAGAAGTTTCTTCTTCCTTGGTCAAGGAGGGCATCCTTGGTGTCTTCAGACATCCTTTGGGCGGCATCTTTTTAAAAATTTTGAAAAGTGCAAAAATTGGTTTGTTCCTCTCTTCTAGCTTCAATTTGCAAGGTATCATTCTACTTTCAGTGGTCATCTCCAGTCTGTCTCCTTCAGTTCCCACCAACTGGTTGAGTTATTTCTGAATTTCTACCAAGACGGTTGAAAGGTGGCTGCTACGGTTGTTTGGGCAGCTTGATTGGCTTCAATAGTGTTCAGTGTGTCTTCGATAGAAGGTTCAGTCAATTGTGAATGCTGAGGTGCTATTGATGAAAGACGATTTGTGTCAGCCTACTGATGAGGTTGATGTTGTATCTAATTGTGGCTTGACTGTTCTCCCCATCTTTTCTTGTTATCTTGATCAAGCATAACTGTGGAAACATTACGAATGAAATTAGCAATGGTAGCAATCTATTATTACAAGATAATAGAATTAACAGAAGAGACAGGTTTAGAATGCTTTAGAGAGCTATTATTGGTGCAATTTTTAGCCATCAATTGAAGTAGCTGTTTGGCTCTGGTGGGCGTGGTGTCTTCCAAAGCTCCACCTGCTGCTGCATCAACTTTGTCTCTATCGATCGACCTCATTCTGTCATAGAAATATTGAACAAGATTTTCATTAGACACGCCATGAACTGGACAAATGTCCAGCAATTCCTTGAATCTTTGGTGGTATTCTTTGAGATTCTTAGCATCTTCTTGTTGTATCCTGATAAGATTCTTTCTAGCTACTCCAGTCTTACGCGAGTTCCAGTATTTTCTCAAGAAGGCACTTGACATCTTAGTCCAAGTGGTAATAGAGTTTTGAGGCAAACAGTTCTACCAATGCTTCGCGGATTCTTCTAAGGACCACTGGAAAGCTCTAAGCTTTGCTCTCTCTAAAGAGACTTCTTGAGGTTTGTGAGCTTCACTCTCCAGGTGGAAGATCCTTAAATGAATGTAGGGATTTTCATCGGGGTGACCATAGAACTTCTTGATGTTCTGCATGATACTTGGCTTGATAGTCTAGTCATGCTCTGCTGGTGGTAGATCAAGACAAGAATGAGTAGTAGGCTCTATTTCTTGATTCAATTCCCTGATGGTCAACTCTGCTCGTGGTTGATCCTCCATATCTAAAATACAATAACAAGTAAACATAAAATTAGTGAACGTAATATCCCTAGCAACGGCGCCAAAATTTGAAGCACCTTGGAACGTCGTTAAATTCCTCGGCTGTCAAATATAAATTTATTACAATTTACTACTAAGAACAAATGAATGTAGCTAGYGGTAAAAGGTTTGATCCACAGGGAAAAAGGGACTAATTTAAGTGATTACTTGAAACGAATTAAAAATACGAAAGGGGAGTTTCAAAAAGGGGATTTTGTTTTAAAGTAATACGAGAAAGCGATTAAAACAACCTTGGTCAATGATCGGGGCCTCGGAGCGTTGTTAAAATTCCTCAGTTGTCAAATATAAAGTTTATTACAATCTACTACTAGGAACAAATAAATGTAGCTAGTGGCAAAAGGTTCGATCCACAGGGAAGGAGACGTACTAATCTTCACAAGAACTTGAAATTAATTAAGTTAACACTTAGATGTAAAAGGGGGTTTTGTTTGGAAATAACATGAGGGAAATTAATTAAAGCGGTAAATCGGTCTTGATGATGGACGAAGGTGTTCTTGATCAAGATAAAAAGATTGAAGAGATGATAAAACAGAGATGATACAGATTCCTGGTAGAGGCTTGACAGCTAAGAGATATGAGATACAATCATTGACGCGGAGATATTCATTCTTCAATCTATAGAGTTGCTATAGAATCAAGAGACCTCTTGACTCCTACCTTCCCTCCTTTATCAACATCACCTAGGGCCATATGCGCGTAGGAATGGTGATGCCTTACCAAGACAACACCTTGCTGGTTAAAGGGTTTACTAGACTAGTAGATAGTCGAATAGTGGAAGGCAACTCCAGACCAGTTTCCATGAGCGTCAGTCGGGTCTGGTTCTGATTAACCTTTCTCCCTACTGTTTCACAATCGCCTGCTAGAGCATAGAAGTATACTTCTATCCCTTTGGCCGATAATCCACAACCAAAGGAAATGACAGTAGCAAGGACTTTGAAATTCTAGATTGGCCAAATCCAAAACTAAATAGAAAATGCTTTAAGATTAAGTGCGAGATCAATCAAATGTAGATTTGAAGATTTATTAAAATCAATTCGGTCTCATGTAAAACTCAAACTCAAGCTTAAGCGCCTCTACCAAGAATGGAAAAACTTAGCTATTCATATGCAAAATAGAAAGCAAAACAAATCTTTTATTGAAAAAAAGGTGAAAAATCCTCCATCACCGGAGTGCAAAATATGTAAAAGCTAAAAATAGATAAATGGATCTCAAGAGTGTCAAACCCCCCTTTCCCTTTCTCAAAACCCTTGGAAGAGTATAAATAGTCCCCTCTTCCTAGAATTTAGGTAAATCGATAAGGAAAAAGAAATCTAAAAGAATGTATCTTAAAGTATATCAAAAACTCTCTTCCTCACAAGAATTAGGGAAAACAAAATCAGCGGGACGCGTCTCAATTAGTCTGTGATTAACGCTTCGTCGTTAAGGCATGATCGAATCAATTGCTGACATCTCAATCCGCTACTTCCTTGTCAAGTTTCTTCATTGGTGAAGGATTGGTTAAGACAAGATTTTTCTTGATCAAGAGAAGTCAATCTGCGTCCTTGGTCATGGTAAGATCCTTCTACATGTCCATGTTAGTTTGGTCCAAAAATACTCCTCTTTCGTCCCCATTTTACTCCTTTCTGCTCTATTCCTTCACGAAACTATTTCCTGCAATAATCAGAAAATATCTACCTTTTCCAGTATAATATCACACCAAAAAGATATGAAAACTAGTGGTAAAACCACTACAATCTAGGCTCAATCAGTCAAGGAAGAAGGTTTCCTTGATCAAGACAACAAATTGATGGGAATGAGAAAACAAATTTGGAAAAACTCCTAGTAGAGGCTAGGCAGCTATAAGATATGAGATGCAATCATCGATGCAAGAATATTCATCTGAAGTTTACAGAGTTGCTATAGGATTAAGAACCACTTAATCCCTGGCTTCCCTAGATCAACATCACTCTAGGGCCAAATGCGCGTAGGAAAAGTGATGCCTTACTAGCCAGCACCTTGCTGGTTAAAGGGTTTACTAGACTAGCAGATAGTTAACATGGGAAGACAACTCCAGATTCCATGAGTGCTAGTCAAATCTGATTCAGATTAACCTTTCCCCCTACCGTTTCACAGTTGCCTGCTAGCGCGTAGGAGTCTACTTCGATCCCTTTGGCCGATAATCCACAACAAAAAGAAATGACAGTAGCGTGATCTGTCAGATCATAGATTAGCTACTTCTAAAACTAGACGAAAAACACATAAGATAAACCTCGAGATCAATTAAATGCAACACATGCAGATTAATAAGAACAGTTAGGCCTTAAACAAACTCATACTCAAGCCTTGATGCCTCTACTAAGAATGAAAACTTAGCTACTCATACACATAATAAAAAGCAAAACAAAATCATTTATTGAATTGATAAAAATCCTCCGTCACCGGAGGAGCAAGGTAAAAGAGATAGAACACAGAAGGAGATTCAAATCCCAAATGGCGGATTCAAAAGCTCCAGATAAAGATCAGCCCCCCCTTTCAACAAACCCTAGGAAGAGTATAAATAGTCCTCTCTTCCTAGAAATCAGCTGAAATGATGAAGATAAAACGGGAAACAAAATCCCAATCAAACTCTAATTGTATATGAATGTAATTTAATTACTCTCCTCATTCTAGAAGAATTCTATTAAAGGAAATAGAATTAACGGGATGCATCTTCAATCCGGAATCTGCTCGAGGGATTTCTTCGCTGGCGAGGGATTGATCAAGATAGATTTGTCTTGATCAAGAGAAGTAAGCACTGGTTCTTGGTTGATAATTTCTTCTTTCCTCATGATCGTCCAAAATACTCCACTTTCACTCTCCTTTTGCTCTATTCTGCTCCTGTGAATCCCAAATGTGTTCCCTGCAATAATCAAGAGGATACCTAGTGGAAATAGTAGAATACCTTTCAAAGAGATAGGAAAACTGGTGGTAAAAACCACTATAATTATGCTCAATCACACGCCATTCAAGACGACAGTACTTGTAATCGGTAACTATGAAGTATATGATTTTTTTTTTTTAATAAGCTGAGATAGAATTAAATTAAACAACCACTAGGAAAGTGGCTGCAGAAAGAGGCAAAAGAATGTACAAAAGGACTAGCAGCCAACCCACTACAAGAAGCCCCCAAAACCCACCCAGAAATAAAGTATATGATTATAAATGTTAACCACCTACTAATTTATAATTTTGGTCTCGCGAACGGGACCTAGACGCCTAGGGACAACTGCTTGCATGTCATTGTGGACGACAATACTTGTAACCAGGAACTATGAAATATACAATTAGAAATGTTGACCACCTACTTATTTGTAATTTAGGTCTCACGAAGATGGCCTAGTCCCATAGGGACAACTACCTACATGCCATTCAGGATGATAGTACTTGTAATCGGTAACTATGAAGTATACAATTAGAAACGCGCACTGATTTGTGATGTCCGTCTCAGGAACATGACTCAACCTTGTCAGGTAGGACCCTATTCTATTTACAGTACATCACTGCATGACAATCAACTCGTGAAGTGATGTAACTTTTGCACCACAACCAATACACTTATAAATGTTGAATACCCATATAACTTTGGCTCTTCATGATTGATTGCGCTATAATTGTAGTAGTTTTACTACTAGTTTTCCTAGCATTTTCGAATGGTATTCTATTGATTTTAGTAGGAATCCTTTGATTATTGTAGGAAACATCTTTGGAGAGGTAGGAGTACGGAAGAGGAGGATCGAGCACAATTCTGGACTATTTTGGAGAGAGCACGTTCTTGACCAAGATAGACCCGCTTGGCCTCAGCCCTGGAGAGACATATGAAGCAGACAGTGGATTAATGGCACTAGTAGATGACCTTTTCTGCCCTAACGATGAAGCGTTGTTAGTCACGAACTAATTGAAGATGTGCCCTGCTTGCCTGTTTTGTTACCAAGATTTCTTTTGAGAGAGGGAAAGGAAATCAAATACATTCAGATACAATGATAAGGTTCTGATTAGGATTCTATTTCTCTGGGTTTTTGATCCCAATTTTCTTTACACTTGCTCCTTCAAAACTGGGGGATTTTTCTTAATTCTATTTATAGTTTATTGTTACTTCCTATTATGAGTATAAGCAGCTAAGTTCCTTGTTCTTAGAAGAGGCGTTTAAGCTTGAGCTTGAGTTTGCATGAGCCCTATTTTTATTAATCTCTTATTCTGCATTTAATGAATCTCGTTATTATTCTTAACGTATTTCTTTTTGGTGTTAGATCTGGCCAATCTAGGATTAAACAGATAATGCAACTGTCATTCTTTTTGCTCATGGATTATTGAACAGGACGATCGAAGTAGACACCTACGCATTAGCGAGAGGAACCGTGAAATAGTAGGGGGAAAGATTAATCAGATCCAGTCCCGAATGACGCCCGATGATACTAGTTTGGAGTTGTCTTCCCTTAGTCGATCATTAGCCAATTCAGTAAACCCGTTAGCTAGCAAGGTGCTGGTTGTTTAGGCATCATCTCTAAGCGTACCTGAGGTGGTGTTGATACATGAGGGAAGTAGGGGTCAATGGGGTTCCTTGATCCTATAGCAACCCTATAGTTTGGAGATGAATATCCCTACGTCGATGATTGCAACTCATGTCTTATAGCTACCAGCCTCTACTAGGAATTTATTTTATTATTTGATTCTTGTCCATTAACCTACGTCTTGACCAAGAATGCCATTCTTGCCCAAGATAACTTTGCTGTTTTAATTATTTTTCTTAGTTCAGTTCCAAAACAAAATCCCCATTTTTCACCTAAGTGTTACCATTACTTGTAACAATCACACACGAAATTTTAGTACCATTATTCTCTGTGGATTGAACCTCTTACCACTATTTGCAACCTTTTGTAGGTATTGATAAGTTGTATTTATTTTTTACGGACTCGACACCCATCAAAATTTTGACGCACGAGGCATTGGGGAGACAACTCAAACCCTAGTTTGTAGCGCAAGTGTGAGGCGAGTCCGTGCGGCGCTAGGACTCCATGTCCGAAAGCGCGTCCAAGCCATGTGTGGTTTTCCGAAGGCATGTGTCACGCATGTCCTTCTTTCCTTTTATGGTTTTAAGACAT
>NBIL01153696.1:0-20006 GCA_002752925.1 Viola pubescens var. scabriuscula | reverse complement strand
TGACTCATCTTTTACTTTTACTTTTACGAACAAAAATAAATAATAAATCAATTTTTATTTATTTGTTAAGAAAAACTGGGCCCAGGATATTCAATCCGTGACCAAAAAAATCAATCTTTATCAACCTTATAAATTAAGCCTTACAATTGAGTCATTTATTAAAGAATGTGCTATTAAATTATTAGCAAATAATTATTTTATACATGATTTTTTTATGAGTTATTTTAAAATTTAGAGTTAAAATGAAAAATATTCTTTTTAAATTTTTTTTATTTTTTTTTTAAATAACAACGGTCTTACTCGTAGTTCGTACAACATCATCGTCGGTGAGATCCACTAAGTTAGATCACAATCTCCCATCGTAATAAGGAATTATAAAGTCTTAATTCAATGCCATTAATTGTTACGCATAAATCTTCATGTGATAGGTTTAATAATGTCACGTCTCTTTCAAACAGAAAAATACGTAAAAATCAGAGAGCTGTCTTCCTTTTTTGTAGACGACGCCGAGATGTACGCCGAATTTCGGAGAAGTAGACGAAATAGAATCGAATTTTAATCAATCAACATCTTTTTCTCTTTTACTTTTCAGTTTTCAACCAAAAAAATAAAAAAAACGAAAAATATTACTCTGAAATTCATTTTGGCACCCAACATTTGAGAGTTAGGACACTTTAACACTCAACTTTCACTCCCGGTTGATTAAGCACCAAATATTTGCGCCGTTAGACAATTTAGCACCCAGATATCCAACTTTGCAACTAACATCGTTAACTTATTAATTTTTTCTGTTAGTTGCACTAAAAAAATATTTTATAATAAATAAAATAATAAAAAATAAAGAAAAATTGTCTTAAAAAGACATCAAAATGGGGTTAGGATTATGAGTGTTGATTAAATTATTTTTACATATTTTAAAATTATGTTAAAAAATGAGATTTGTTAAAAAATGTCAAATTTTAAATTATTTTTACATATTTTAATTATTTCTTGTATTTTTTTGTTTCTATGTTATTTTTACACATTTATAATTATTTATTATAAAATAATTTTTTAATGCAACTAATGGAAAAATTTAACAACTTAACGGTGTTAGTTGCAAAACTGGGTGTTTGGGTGTCAAATTGTCTAACAGCGCAAATATTGGGTGCCAAAATATCTAACGGTGTAAATATTGAGTGCCTAATCAACCGAGAGTGAAAATTGGGTGCCAAAGTGCCCTAATCCTTAAATGTTGGATGCCAAAACGTCATTTGCTCTACATTTTATTATATTTCGATAAGGTGGGGATTGTCGCACTCACAATTATCATCTTATTTAGTTTTTGACAAAAACACCCTTTACTTCAAAATATATTAGATACGATTTGTGTTTAAATTAATATCACTTATTGTATTATTTGATTGGAATGTGATTGCATGATTAAAAAAAGGAAACAAAATCAAGATCAATTCCAATTACATACGTTTTCTTTTTGCATAACATGAAAAAAAGACTAAAAAGAAACTAATCAAAATCAAAATCAAAATCAAAATCAATTTTAATGATCTTGATTTTGTTTCCTTTTTTAATTATGGAATCCCATTATAATCCTAACCATTAGCTTTAATTAATTTCATAAAAGCATAATAGTGTTCCTGTCAAAAAAGAAAAAAGAAAAGAGTGTTAAACCTTAGACAATTAGGACCCAGGAGAGCTAATAGCCCCACCCTTCCCTATATATTTTTTTGAATCCTCGGTGTACAAGTGAGATTATCCAACATGATTTTCTCTACTTTTAATACTTGAATTCGAGATTTTTCGTATATTTTAATTAAACTATTAGAGTCAATAATAAATAAAAGTTATATAATGAAATTATCACAAACCAACCCTAAAAGTAAAACCCTAATCACATAACCAATTTAATAATTTTAATATTTTATTATTATTAAATTGCTTTTAGGAAAATGGATGAAAATAGAAGCAAAGAAACGGCCGGATCAAACCCAAATTTTCCATTTTGCTTTTCTTTCTCTCTTTCTTTCCCGATATGTTCTTTCTTAATCGTCTTCTCTGCTGTTTTTCCAAATCCAATGTTTCACGGGTTGCACATAAATTATAATTAATTGAAAGCGAATGGAAACTGAAACGCTATCTTCTAATCCTGACAACCAAGGTCACATGATGCGCTACGGTCGAAGCACAAAGCTACACTTTAGGAAAATAAAACAGATCAAAGATTGGCTTAAGCCAAGCCATAAAGTCACTCCATTTTGACTCGGATCATACTCAAATAACATTAATTTTTCATCCAAAGATTAGATACGACAGTTAAAGAGGCGGGGAAAAATCAAACAATTAAGTAAATCAGATCACATAAGATTATTTTAATTTAATTAGACGTGTCTCTAGAATTGAAAGATCATGACCCTCTAAATTTTTCCGTTCTTCCGTAATAATTCTCAAAGTTTTATTTTTTGCAGTAATTTTTTATTCCTCTATATTTGTCACCTTAAAAAGATCTATTCTCTCATCCTAGTTTGTAAAGCTCTAATTTCTTGCACTAATTCTTCACATTTCAACCCTCAAAATTTTCTATTCTCCGGTTATATTCTTTAAAATTCTATTTTTCTTCATTAATCTCTCATATTTTCCCCTCTCAAAAAATAGTTCTTAAAGTTATGTTTTTTTCATTAATCCTTTATATTTACTCCTAGAAAAAATATATAATTACCCCCCTAAAAAAATATTGACTAGAGGTCTTAATTTTAGTTCTTTTTTTTGATAAATGAACCATTTTATTACTAAAGAGACAAATTACAAACGTTGATGTCTAGGCATAACCCATCCCAACAATTAGAAGTACCTAACACAAGAGCCCTCCTAGCTAAGGCGTCAACGATAAGATTAGCAGACCGCCTAACATGAATGAAATCGCAAGAGATAAAAGAATGAGCAAGCCGATTAATATCAGCTACAATAACTCCCAAGTTGGAGAGATGATTGGGGCCGACGTGAATAGCCATAATCAACTCAAGACAATCTAATTGAACTTGTATTCAATGAAAGCCACGACCAATAGCCATAACCAGGGCTTTGCGGACAGCTAGACCTTCTGCCATAGCGATCTCCTGTCGAAATTGAGCACAATCAAAAGCCGAGAAAACACATGTACCGTTACTGGCCTGCGCAACAATTCCCAATCCTGTCCGACTGGGGGCAACAGCAGCATCAGTATTAATTTTAGTTCTTAGATATGCAACTGCGATAAAATTTATGAGAAAAATTATGTTGTTCTTCGGATCTCACCCCATTTATATAAAAAGAAAAAAATTAATTAACTAATTAATGAGAGTTAAAAAAGGTAATAAAATGCGGTACTCTCACACCACACGGAAGGAATAACAACAGTTTCGGTTTCACTTACTACCTGACTAGAAAGGAAAGAACGCGCAAAATGCATTAAATAAATACCAAATCCAGAAACATTAGCGCCTCAAACCAAAATCTCCCTATTGGGTAGAAAATTACAATACCATTACTTGAAGTAGTTGGTTGCTGCGCATTTTCTCTCTTGCAATTCTCAAGAAAAAAACTGAAAAAATGAAGCAATGGGGTCTGGTTTTACTGGTGATTTTTGTGGTTCAAAAACAGGGGATTTTGTTGGGAGCAGCAGATGAAGATGGGTTTGTAACCAGAAAAGGAATTCAGTTTATGTTGAATGGTAGCCCATTTTATGGCAATGGATTCAATGCATATTGGCTTATGTATTTTGCAACCAACCCATCTGAAAGAAGCAAAGTCTCTTCTGTTTTTCAAGAAGCTAAAGATCATGGACTCGTTCTCGCAAGAACTTGGGCTTTCAATGATGCCCAAGACAGAGCTCTACAGTACTCCCCTGGCTCCTACAATGAACAAGCCTTTCAGGTCAGTCTCTTTTTAAGTTTTGTTTCTTAACGGCGGCGGGGTGAAACTCGAATTTGAGCACTCCTTACTTACCATCAACAGATAATCATTATGCGATTCTTTTGTCAATTACTCTTTGATTCATTTTGTTATATTTTTCCATTTTGGATTGTGATTTTGTTTTGTTTTTGTGGGATATGATTGGAAGGGATTGGATTTTGTGATATCTGAAGCAAAGAGATATGGGATTAAGCTTGTGTTGAGTTTGGTGAACAGTTATGAGAATTTTGGAGGTAGGAAACAGTATGTGAAATGGGCAAGTAATCAAGGCCAGTCTTTATCATCTGATGATGATTTCTTTGCAAACTCTGTTATCAAAGATTATTACAAGAACCATATCAAGGTACTACTCTACATCATCATTCATTCTTGTTTTTTTTTTCAGGCTCCTTAATTACTACTAATGCTATATTTTCTTTTGGGCTGGTTTTGGTAGACTGTGCTGACGAGACGTAACAGTATAACCGGCGTTGAATATAAAGATGACCCAACCATCATGGCTTGGGAGCTCATCAACGAGCCCAGATGCCCCTCCGATCCGTCAGGACGAACTCTTCAGGTGCTCTGTACAATACATGATTATTTAAATAACTAAAAACTCTTATGTTTTGAGATTGGTAAGAGAATTCTTATTTATTAATTTTATTTCGGGGTGGTGGTAGTATTACTATTAGGTAAGTGGTTGTTTAGTGCAGATAGAAACTGACATTTTACTAGTAAAAAGTGGTAACGCTAATTAAGGAAAATAAGTTTGGTGCATGCTACCAAACTTGTGAAATATGGTAACAAATGTGGACCTGAAAATCTTAACCACAAAACATGTTTTGATTGGTCCAGATTTTTCCAGTAAACCCATTGGACAATGGTTTTGATAAAAACGACAACCCATTTTCAGCTTTCTATTTCTGGTGTTAATAAAACGACAACCACTGGATGATAAAACGTTACCAATAATTTTTAAAGCTTTTCTTATGAAAGAAAGATAGTTTATAAGTGTAGTTTGTGTCGTGTGAGTAGTTCGTCAGCTTCACACTTAAAAAATAAATTATTAGTTTGATTATTGTAAATTAAGTAATTACACGAAAACAATTTATTACTTTTTAGAGTCGAACGAGTCGATTTAATTTGAATGATTATTGGCATATGGCAGGCCTGGATATCAGAGATGGCTTCTTACTTGAAATCCATAGATGGAAACCACCTATTGGAAATAGGATTGGAAGGATTCTATGGACAATCTTCTCAAAATCAGCAACAAAATCTAAACTTCCAAGTTGGAACAGATTTCATAGCAAACAATCAAATCCCAGAAATTGATTTTGCCACAGTTCACTCCTACCCTGACCAATGGTAATCATTTCTCAGTTATTTTCCCTCTCCAATTCGGCTTCCAACGAGGGGAAAAAATGTATAGTGCTCCCGGTATTTCATTTAGGTGCGCCTAGTAGGACGAAAGATTACTCGTTACCGACATGACATTGTTCTAGCACATTTTGGTATTTAATGGTCAGCATTGTCTTTATAAAACAGGCTTCCTGATGTGGATGAAGCTGGTCTAGAATCATTCTTGAACGAGTGGCTGAGCAATCACATTCAAGATGCACAGAACATTCTGCAGAAACCCGTGCTGTTTGCAGAATTCGGGAAATCAGCAAGCTCAGGTTACAGCAAAAGGGATGAGCTTTTCAATACGGTCTACGCGGCGATTTATTCGTCGGCCAGGGGTGGAGGAGCTGCCGCCGGTGGCATGTTCTGGCAGCTGTTTACGGATGGAATGGACTCGTTCCGAGATGGGTATGAGGTGGTGTTCAGTCAGAATCCTTCAACTGCTGGGATCATTCTTGATCAGTCCAACAAGCTGAATCACATCAGGAAGATGTATGTGAAGCTTAGGAACATTGAAAAGTGGAATCGAGCAAGAATTAGGCAAAATGGGAAGTGAAAAATGAGATGAGAAAAAAGAAAGTAAAATTATTCAAGTTTGGTATGTAGTTCTTGAAGGAGATTATATGTGAAGCTTAGAAACATTGAAAAGTGGAATCGAGCAAGTATACAAAATAGGAAGTGAAAAATGAAATAAAAAGAAGTGTAAAATTATACAAGTTTGAGATTCCCATCCAAATTTTCCTAGATTTTACTAACCAGATTGACCCAATCATTATCGCTCGAGTCCGTAATGCCTGCCAGTTTTTTTATTATTAGTAGACAATCATTAAGCTACATGCCCATTCACACCGATTTTGCTACTCAAAGCAATTAGGAAATGGAAATTGAAATCAACCAACGGATGAATCTGAAAGAAGGTCAGTCTACCACCAGGGCAAAGCTTGAGAGCACTCAGGTCTCATACAAGCCTTAATCGGCCACTACTTATTTTACCATCATGACCCTAGGTGTTTGATGGCTCTAAACTAAAGGGTCTCTTAAAACATCTTCAACTTATTGCTAAGGTTACACTAAATCCTCTACCAGACTTCTCTTGTTCATGGATGAAAAAGAACCACATACTGTTTTACACAAAATTATCACTAGTGCGAGTGGAACCGTGTAAAGTGAGATGCAGACGAACAGCTCCTTCCTTCAGCTTCCTACTACTGCCGCAGTTAGAGCAACAAACTTGCTAAGAGGGATTCAAGTAGTCTAGATGACAGTTCCATCCTTAATTGTTGCATTCTTCAGAATGACGGTGATTCCAGATCTAATGTAAAAACCTTCATTTGGTCTGTCTGCTTCTTCAACACCCTGAGAAGGCAAAACCATTTTACCAAGCAAAAATGCATCAGTCAAATGCAGAATGACATTGCGCTGCAATCAGTTTCAAGAGTAACCAAGATTCCTTGGTTTAAAATCGGAGGATACTTACGTCAGAATTTGCAATGATCACATCTCTTCCTATCCTAGCATTCTTGTCAATAATGCAATTCCTGAGAAAAATTCCACGTGTGTACAGCCAACATGTTAATGCATTCTACTTATGACGAAAAAAACAACAAAAATCTGCGCAAGGGAACATCCCAAATCTTGAGGGACTTCTGCAGTTCAATTCCCACCTGATTTTGGTATTCTCTCCAACACCAATTGGAACCTTTCCTTCTGCTAGCAGTGAGGCTATTTCAGATTCTGTCTGATAGTAATCTGCACCCATCATCATGGTATCCTGAAAATAATACTAGAAATATTATGATCCTGTCCAAAGATCAAAAAGATGTAGCTACCAATTTATCTTAGAAATTTGTACTTAAAGAATCACGCATTTTGTAGGTTTGAATACAAGGGAAAAAATGACCTATACTGGTAAGTTGGGTTGATTTAAGTGTTCATTAAGGAATTTAAAGCCCTTTCTTAGGTCAGAATTGACTTATGCAATTTGCATGAAATACGGGCAAGACCTACCTCTGCTAATACAGAGACTGAATCTTTAACTATACTGTCCTGTGTGGTACTTAAACTAAAGAGATACACATACCACCCATAACTAGCCCCTGGTTTGTGCTAAGTTATGTTGCCTACCATCTAGTCTACAATGTCATTCACCATAGTAAATAAGTTGTTCCGGCAGAACTAAAATATTTTGGATCACTTAGAAAAGATGATGCATTTGCATCTGAAACCTGCTTCTGCGATTATACAGGTATTCCTAATCAGCTCTAAAGAAGAGGAAGAAAATAAAGAAAGACAGAAAATTGCTAACCTTAAGCTCAACACCAGCCTCTAAACGCGAGCGAATACCAACTATAGAGTGTTGCACACTACATTCTCGCAAGAAGCAACCGTGTGAAATTATGGCATCCACAATCTGCAACAAACAATCAGTAATAAGATTCGACGAGCAAAGAAAAACTAAGGATTTATTTAGGCTCACAATCCTACCCTGCATTTATCAATTTTAGTAGGTGGCAAGAATCTAGGAGATGTGAAGAAAGGTGTCTTTGGATCATAAAATTGAAACTTTGGAAACTGCACGAGGAAACAAGGAAAAAGAAATCATTAGTTTGTAGAATTATAAGCATCAAGGGATACTATGAATTTATACTTATATTCTTTTTTTTCCTCTTTTTTTCTTTGCTAATCAGCTAGCAGTGCGCTGTATAGATAAGTTCCGAATCAATGCCCGAACCTGTTTTGTGAGGGCCAAATTGGCATGAAAAAAGGATGGCATAGTTCCAATGTCTTCCCAGTAGTCAGTGAATAAGTAAGCCTGACAAAGCAAAAGAAATCACCACATCAAATTCAATCCTTGTGTTAAAGGTTAGGTGACACCGAATTGTTAGAAAGGAAAGATTTTGCCGAAAAGAATATAATGTTGAAGGAGACTTTATTTGAAGAGTGATCTAACTTGGACATTATGCTCCTTCACTGCAGACGGAATTATTTCAGACCCAAAGTCATTGCATGAGGGGTAGCTCCATCTCAGCAACTTTAGTAGGACATCTGTTCTAAAAACATAAACACCCATTGATGCAAGGTAAGGCAAGGCATCTCGCTTTGATAGCCCCAGCAGAGTGGTATCAACTTGCTGCGGTGCACAGGAAAAACAAGGAAGGATGAAGTTTAGATAAGAAAACTATCGTCATATATGATAAACTCTCTCTCGAGCCAATCAAGAAGGAAACTAAGGAAATCAGCTCAAAACTGCAAAGTATCAGAATAACTACCATTGCTTTCAGGTCAGGACCCTTAGGTTTCTCAGCAAATTGGATGATGCGTCCCATGCTGTCAGTCTTCATCAGTCCATAATCTGATGCTCGGCTGCAAGATGACAAATTTGAGGAACTTCAAGATGCATAGCAAAAACATCCATCGATCTACAACTAATCTTGTGAGTGATAATTTTTTTTTTGTATCTAAATAAATAGGAATCAGGTCTTAACATTATAAAATTTCAAAACAGAAGAACGAAAACTGAAATAAGCATGTGCACATCAAGAAACCAGGTAAGAAAGATCATCCAATCACACGCATATATGTTCGGAAATAATTTAGGTGATCCTCTGTGTGAGATACAAAGGACCATGTAGGACGTGACTTGGGATAATATCAGATATACCTGCTATCCATGGGTACACATGAAACTGTAATATCTGCATTTGTGTCAATATGCTTCTGCAAATACAAAAGAACAGAAGAAAATTCTAACTTCACAAGTTAGGGTAGTAAAAGGAAATAGTGGACACAATCCACACTAGTGGATAACTAAATGCCTACCTGCAAAAGATCCATATAATCCATTCGATAAAGGTGATCACCAGACAAGATCAACACATGCTCTACATCCTTGTTCTTTGCATCCTGAACGAATTGTACAAAACCCAGTTAGTCTAATACAGACTGACATCCACAAGCCTTCAAAACCAAATCAAAATCTAAACAACTCACCTCAAAGACCCATATAAACTGTCTCACTGCATCTGCTGTCCCTTGGAACCATTTCTTTCCTGATTCCCCTGGTGTTTGAGTAGCAGCTAGGACCTGTTTAGCAGATAAACATACCTAAGTTAAGGAAAATATATGATAATACCTTAGTGTTTCATATAATTGGCATTTCTTAAACTAAAACTTCATGATCCCTTTTTGCCAATAATGGCATGGATCAATGAAGCTAATTCATCAGGATTTGTCCTCACCTCCACAAATCCATCCCCACCAAAATTGACACCATTGCCAAAGTTATAAGTCCTAGCTAAGTGTCGGTTGAGTGAAAAAGAGTTAAACTGTGTCAATATAAAAATCTTATTTATCCCACTATTGATGCAGTTACTCATCGGAATATCAATCAATCTGTAACACCCTCCAATCGGAACCTGCAAATAAGAGAAAATTAACATAAATCCTCAACATCAAACTTATAAAACGGAGTGGACGGGCCAAAATCCAACATTAGCAATGCAACTGAGCTCTCATCATGCAACTACCAAACAAAATAAATTGAAGTCTTACGGCAGGCTTGGCTCTTCTGCTGGTAAGAGGGAAAAGGCGTGTCCCAGCTCCTCCCCCCAATATAATTGAAGCTACATTTCTCGGTTCGGCTCTAGGAGTCTCGAACAGTGGTGCCTCAAATATCTGAATTCCCAAATTCAATCCATTAAAATGGCATATTGTGCTAATGAAATTCACTGCCTTTGTTTTCTATTTACAGGTGCAAGAAATGGTAAATACGAAAAGGGAGAAAATAAACGAAATGATGATTTTTGTACTTACCACTGTCTCTTTGTTAATATCTGAAGTAAGAACAGAGAAAGCAGCGCCGGGTTTCATCCTTGAAACACCTTTGTCACCTGCATTTCTTGCATTGTTACACAATCCAGCACTCAAATCTTTGCTCTTCGGGTTCTTCTTAATCCCCTTTCCCCAAAATGAACCACGGTCATCTCTAATATCTCTTCTCCGAACACTAACCGCACTGCCACATACCTTCAAGGCAGCACAGCAAGAATCCATTCCTGAACCCGCCAAGAAATCAGAACCCCAGATGACACCTAACAGAAGATGCACACTAAAAATAAGTTGAAAATGAAATCAACAACCAAAAAGCCAAAAACTTTCCAGGAAAAGAAACAGTGTAAAAAGGACCCAGATCAAAAGCAAATAAGGGAGAAAAAGAAAGTACCCCGACAAAAAAGAGAAAAGATCAAGACTTTCTATAATCTACAGTGGTTTAGGAGAAGGGCATTGAGAAAAAAGTGAACATTTTATGGTGAGATGAAAATGGGGAGCAGTGGCAGCTGAAGAGAAAGGAGTGTGATCTAGTGATGGGGACCCTAAAAGTGATCACGAGAAGCCCAACAACTGATTTTGATTTGGTGAATAAGGTTTTGAATGTTTTTGAGAGTTGAGTTCAACCCATTTGCATTGTCAGCTTAGTGTCACTAGGACTCTCTTTTCAACTCATTCTCATCAATCATAATTTAGAAAAAAATCTAGGGATAAATACGTGCATACATCTCAATGTTGAGCTTACTCCTATTAATTTTAAAATTAATTAGTTAAACTAATTATTTAATGTTGACTAAACTAAGGGTAACATCTTTTTTATTGAATTTATCCCTCTAATTACGTCACTTTTCAACTTCTTTCATTCAGATTAATCAATCATAATCTTCGGTTACAGTACATGTGATAGTTAAGAAATAATTTAATAGTCTGACTAAGATTAATTAATGCTAAGAAATAAGCTTTGCCAAGCCCAAGCCCAAGCCCAAACCAAATTGGGCTCAAAATGAGGCCCAAGAAAATGAGGCCCTTATCAGCAAACAATCTCATCACAATTACACGCCCACATCCATCCTCCACCTCTCCTCTGATTCCCGTCACAACACACAGAAAAATGGTGCTCACTCTCACCACCACATTCCTGCAAACGAAACCACTTTCTCCAATCCCATCTACCAAGAAGGTAAACAGCAAAAACAAAATTATATTCCCAATTTTTTCTTCCATTATTTCCATGTTCTTAGTTATTCGTTATTTTGCTAATTTCTCGACTACATGAAGGTGAATGCGGCGGGGAATCATGCGATGCGTGTCACTTGTCGGAAGAAGGACATACACCCACAGTTCTACGACGACGCCAAGGTTTATTGCAACAGTGAGCTGGTCATGACCACTGGTGGGACCCAGAAGGAGTACGTGGTTGATGTTTGGTCCGGAAACCATCCGTTCTACCTCGGGAGCCGGTCTGCTCTACTTCTTGATGCCGACCAGGTCGAGAAGTTCCGCAAGAAATTTGCTGGGATCGACTCGATTATGGAAATCCCGGTGCTTAAAGGAGAGATTGTGCTGCCTCCTAGGCGCAAATCAGCTGGCAAAGGCGCCAAGAAGAAGTAGAAGAAATGAGGTAGCTGGGCTTCTTTTTCTTTTTAGTGTTCATTTATTTTGTACTTCAATTTGATCATTTTATCAAAAATATTTTGCTGATTTGTGAAAATATCAAAATTTATGGATAAGATTACTCAGAAATTGCGCTCACTTTGGTCACTCGAGCAAATGTAGATTGTTAGCACAATTGGGAACCGTTTTGTGTGATAAGACTCCATGGTTGGCTTATTTGGTAGATGAATAACTAGGTGCATATGGAATCAGGAGATGCGACTCTTTGATCAATTCATAAGGTAGGGATTAATGCTTGTTCAGTAGCTGAAGTAACAATAACCTACGAATCCTAGGAACTGAGCGTGGCAAGCGCCATCTGCAGCCTTTTTCCAGAGCTCCTACATTGATGAGCACAGTTACTTTGTCTAGGCAAGTCTCTGTCCATGGTTTGCTGTGCCTCTCAAACTTTTCCTTGCAAGTTTGATATACTCTCTGATTTCATTTCGTACACCACATAAGTATAAGGAAGAATAACACATTGATGAGTAGAAACCTTTATACTAACATCATACCAGTTGAAACAAGCAGTGGGAGAGAGGAACACTAAGGCAAAAGCAGGTCAACTGTTTACTAGCTTAGCCATACTTTTCAGTATAGTACCAGGGATTGGAATTGTGGTGTGGTTTTCGTGTTTTGAGGGTTGTGTTTATAGTTTAGTGCATCAATAGTTCATTTCAGTTAGTTGATTTACCGTCCAATTTTTGCTGCTAATGGTGACAAGAATCCCTTTAACTAACTGTGTTTACATGAAAGCAAGTCTATTTAAAGTCTATACATGAAAGTCCGAAGTTATTATTCTATAGATGAATCTGCACATTTGGCTCGATACAGTGGAACTCAAATTGTTTTCATCATTTATTTTTCTGTGACTATTGGTCTTCCTAATCCCATATTTTGCTGTTTAGAGGAGAGAAGACCAGGTTAGCATCTAAATGTTTACGTTTGGAAATTAGATGATAGGTGTGTAGTTTGGTGGAGCCTAGTTGTGCAGGTAGAGATGAAAAGTGGTCACCGGCGGCTCTCTTAGCTTAGAACTTGATACAAGTACGATAAAGGTGGCTATATGTTGTTGAGTTTCTGTAAGACAGGTCAGAGCAGATGATTGAATGACTAAAGCTGGTTATTGCAACAATTGTAAGTTGTTGTGATGAATTGTTACGGATGGTTGTTAGATGTGTTAAGTCCCCTATAGATCTTTTTGCTGGGAAGCATTTTATCTGGAACCCCTGCATCAAGGAAAACTACCAAGAATTGCCTACTCCTGCTCGTCGATGATCTGGTACAACTGGATTGGTTTAGGATCCATATTCTGACGACTACAAGCTGATTATCTGTGAAGCACTGGGTTTGTATTTAGATCTGGATAACTGATCGACCACGCCGACAATGACATGTAACCAACGAATCTGCAGGTTCTCTCAGAAGTGGTTATTGGCACAGCCTTGGCCCTTATGACTATCTAAACCATTGTGAGGAAAATGGGGTAACATTGAATGGGGGCTGTTCACTGGTTAATGGGAAAACGGCCTCGTATTGCTGGGTCATCAACAGATGAAGGAGATGCCGCTGCCTACTAGTATTCAAACCGATTGCATCCAATATTTGTATCCATTGAGAATGATAGAGGGGGAAGCTTTGTGTCAATGTGTCCTTTCTAGAGGGGTTGGGGCCAAGGTGCGTGGGTCAATGGGCGAGTATGGGGTTGACACCTCTTGGACCAAGACGGCATCGTTTTTGCCCTTCCCCTGTTCTTGGAGGGCTGTTTATGTATTCCGTTTGATGTATTTCAAAGGGTGGTCGAATAGTTTTGTTGCGTTCAGGGAATGGCGGATTGATCGTTCCAATCGGCACTCTCCTACATCCAGACCTTAATCTCGCCCAATCCACCAACGTAGCCTGCCTTTCATGGTCATTCTGTGGTTGAGCTTTTACAACTTCAGATAGGTACATCGTAACCATCTGTTTGGCTTTTAGTCCAGTTCGACAGGTGTTTAACAGTGTAATGTCTGTTTGTTCGCTGCTTAGTATAGGCTCTCAGCTATTATTGAAGGAAATAAAGTCGCGCCCCAACCAAACTGCCACCCTAACATTTGGTTGAGTGATTAGCTCTTAATCCTTCAGCAACTTATTAATGCTGCTTGTTTCCCATTTCTTTGTTGCATTATTTATTTTTTCTTGTTGAGGAGGGCATCGTCAAAAAACCGACACGGGTAAAGTTTAAGATATAATTGGGGATAAGATTACATGGGAGCAATCTTGGCGTGATCTTATTCAATTGTGCAATTTTAACTTTATAATAACAAGATAAGGATTGCGTAATTATATAATTAAATATTTACTCAAATCTAAGCTTATTAATTTCATAATCCAGCAAAGTAATGCTTGGGCCATAGTTTCATTTCAACCTACCATGATTTTGGGTGAAAAGCAAGTAGGCCAAACATTTAATATTTAGAGTTGTTACATTCTTTTTATATTTAAGCAATGTGAAATTACCTCGTCATATGTTAGAAACTTTTGAGACATTTGAAAGTTGTATATAGTGTTTGTTAGGCGTATGTAGGATTGAGCTCGAGATCTTAATGATATCTTACTATAAACGGATAATCAATAAAAAAACTACATACCCTAAATACACTTATCAGCTACATTAAACATTTTCTAAGTAGTTTCTCAGCAAGTGAAATTTCAGTTCTTGCCAAACATTTTCTAAGTAGTTAGGCGACAAAACATGTTCAGTTCATGAGTAGAGTTTTTGAAAGAAACTACACAAAACCCAAATATTGATTCTTATATGAATTGTCTGATTTTGATTCTAACGGAACATGGAAGTTTAGCAGATTGTTTAGTGGCAAAACGGGCAGCTCCATCTTATTAGGACTGTCATTGTTATCTAAAACTAGTTGTCAAGCCTCCATTAAAACGGGGCTATCTAGTTTGGTTCTTCCTACTTCGTGTAGACGCAACATTGTTACTGGCAACAGTCATTACAGTCGACTTGACCAGGAGTGGACCTCTTGAAATCTTTGGATAGGACGACAATATTATGGGTAGATGCTGATACTGCATTTAACTCTAAACAGTTAAATAATTCACAATTTTAGCGTGTCAATTCATACTTTGTATACTCTATTAACGGTTTGACTTAGTGTAAGAGTTACATTTATATAGTAAAATTATCGAAGTTACGATTTATTGAAAAAATAAATTATATTTTATGTTATGATGTATCATAATACAAAATGAAATTTTAAGGGCATTTTCGGCTATTCATCACCAACAAAGGGGTCCCATTAAGTATATCATCCGGTATATCTTCTCACCGCTTCATCCCTCACTGGCATATGTTCTCCATAACAGCCAAGATAGCATATAACAGTCGTACATCATCAACGGGGGGATGTATCCCTTCAAGTAGCCACAACTATATACCAACTCCTACCAGGTAAGCATCATTTATACAGTATATCGGGAAACTATCGGGTATAGGGATAGGTAACGGTAACGGTTGGCCATACCGGAGTGACACGTGTCCCGATAATAACTCATCACACTTGGGAGACACGTGTCTAGAGGACCCACAGGGCGGGTCTATAAATACCCCCCTCTTATTTTCTTAAAAGGACAGAGGCAATAGAAGCAAGTGTACATGCGTACAAAAACGTTGTTGCCACCAGTTGCCAACTGCCAACCTTATCCATAGTTTTTCCCCTCACTATTCATGATCATGCATACTGACTTGATCGTCGAAGTTTTTACGCCGGAAACCCCCTCCAGCGCTTTGCAGGTAGTCTAGGAGCGGCAAGGCTGTCCACAACAAATCGCAGATCTATCCTCACCCCGGTTCTAGGGTTATCATTTTTTGTGCTTTCATTGAGAACTTTGGATCATTAAGTGAGAATACCTTAAGGTCCAGAGGGCTCGATCCTCTTTTTTCCTCAGATCTATTGCCAAAATGGCATCTAGCCATTTTTTCTTGCCAATCAAGCTTGTCGACGGCTCCATCGCGCCAGCTCACGACATTCTAGTGATTTTTTCCTCAACGACGCCAGCAGGGGCCAAATCTGTCCCTGGAAAGCGTCATTCCATTTTTTATGTTGGCCCAAAAGTAAGTTTTTCGGCAACACCTTTGCTCGGACCAAGTACAGCCAGCACAACGCCGCCCTTTGTTGAGTCTGTCGCCTCTTTGCATGGGAGGTTGGATGTCATCACGTCCATGCTCACTAACCTGGTTCCTCAACCATCAACTCATACACTGTCCCCACTGCTACAGTTCGCTTCACCGATTGTTGCATCACAACCCTCACCATCTTCCGCACTAAATAAGCTGCCTTTTTTGTGCGCATCCTCCGTTGTAGATCTTCCTAAGATCGAGGAGGGATATTTTGATAGACATAGTGCGAGGAGGGAGTTACTACACCAATCAGCGAGGAGATTTGACGATGGAAGGAGTAGGAGTAGATCTTCGAGAGGGCGTTCACACGACAACCAATGTGGTGATTGTTTTCATGGATATTCTCGGTCCATTTCACCCAGGTACCGAGAAGAGCAAGATGACGATCCGGAACATCCGTTGACCTACCAGATGTGGAGTTACCGGTCAGCTGTCGGATTAAACTCCCGATAGAGGTATATAACGGTGCGGCAGATCCCGTCACCCATCGTAGTAGGGTGAAGGATTATGTTAAGTTTCAAACCCGGAGAGAGGAGGCGTTATGCCAGATTTTTATTCTAACTCTGTCCGGGGTAGCTAGAATGTGGTTTGAGGGATTACCGTCTGGCTCCATTGATGGCTTTCCCTAGTTAGAAGAGAAATTTCAGAGCAGATTCAACACCTCCATTCCTCTAAGGAAATCTTCTACTGCTCTGTTTGATGTATGACGGAAGCCAGAGGAGTCTCTCAGAGATTACTTTGACCGATTTAACATGGAGATGGCCATGATTCTAGAGGTAACAGTAGACTTCGCGGTAGAGGTGATGAAGAGAAACTACGGATGTGATAAGTTAGAAGACACTTTGTTGGTAGATCCCCCACAGACCTTGGATCTTTTGAGAATCAAGGCTCACAACTACTCTAGAATAGAGGAGGCGGATTATCAGCGAAGGGGTAAAAAAGAATGCAAGCCGCAGAAATCAGTAGAGAGGAGGCTAGTGCCCCGGAAGGGTAGACAAACAGATTTCAAAGCGACTTCGTTGTTGACCTCAAGAGCCGAAATCCTAACGGTAATTAACGATCGAAATCTAGCTATCCAGTATCCTAGCTCGAAGTCGAGTATTCGTTTGGGGCCGCGTAAAAATTTGTACTGCCGCATCCATAAGGCCGAGGGCATGGCATCGAAGGCTGTCGTCAATTACAAGTGGCCATCAATGGATTGATAGATGAGGGATCCTTGAGAGAAGTTGTGCCTTCTGTGTCCCGTAACATGCGGGGAGTTAAGGGCAAGAAAACGTTGATGGCCTCCGTGGATGAATTCTCGATGATCAACTCAATAGCCGAAGGGACCCAGAGCATTAAGGGACTGTCTGCTCGTAATAAAGGAAACAGAATCAACCCTTGCTGGAAGAAGCTCAGTCCCCGACAACACGAGACCTTACTTTTTCTTGTTGATGTGGATGACCCAGCACGCGTGCGTTATTGTTTGAATCCTCAGTCAGCTTAACAACAAATTGTTTTGATTCAAATGGTAACGCTCCAGCGGCACGAAGGATCTTACGGTCGGCATAAGTCGATCTCTTCTCACTCATGTCCGTCATGCGATACAAACGGACGAGCTCTAAGGTGACCTCTCGGTGAACTTTCTTTGAGGTCACCTCTGTCGTTATCACCATGTCGTATCATATCACCTTTGAATTCTGCAACCCTCACAAGTCCCAGTGTTGAGCCTTGAAAGAAGTGGGATATGGTCCCGTCTTGCTTAACACCTAGAAGATTCTGAAGATGGGTATAGCAGATTTCGTCATCATTCACAACAGTTTGATGTCGTATTGTACTACACTGGGGTTACGGGAGAAATCAAAGCCACTACTGTGCTTAACTGATGTATCGGCCCTGATGACACGCGAATTGATGATTGCGCAAAAGGCCTTGTCGCGTGATTCAACATACTTAATACTCTACCTGGTATTCAGAGTTATCGGAAAAGCAGTTTGTTATTTAGAGGAACCTAACGGTATCCCGTTACCTAACTCTTGAAATATTACAAATTTAAAGTTATTTCCATTCTAGAGCACATGTATTATTTTTATCCTCTATGTGAATACTAATACCGTGGACGTAGGTTTTAACACCGAACCACCTTTAAAAAAATATATATGCAAATCTCTTTGATTCTTTATAGGTCGCACTACGCATACATATATGCCTCAAAGTGACAATGTATCCACCATAATCCAACGTCGTCTCTTCAATAGACGATTAAATGGTATATCCATTGAATGGTAGTGGACACAAACTGCCAAAATCCATTGAATGGTAGTGGGTACAATTAGCATTAACGGCAGCGTGCCACCATAATCCATCGTCGTCTCTTCAACAGACGAATAAATGGTAGCGGATATAGTCCACCATAATCCATCGTCGTCTCTTCAACAGACGATTAAATGGTATATCCATTGAATGGTAGTGGACACAAACCGTCAAAATCCATTGAATGGTAGTGGACACATCAACCAGCCCGGCAGCGTGCCACCATAATTCATCGTCGTCTCCTCAATAGACGAATAAATGGTAGCGGGTATAGTCCACCATAATCCATCATCATCTCTTCAACATACGACTAAATGGTATATCCATTGAATGGTAGTGGACACAAACCGCCAAAATCCATTGAATGGTAGTGGATACATCAACTTGCCTCACATGTACACATCTCTATTTTTCCAACAAATGGATGCATGGAAGGCCCTTCCCCGTCTTTTCAACAAGCGGATGAACGGTAGTAGATACCAATAACTTCATCAGCAATTTCCTCCTAAGCCCCTAAGACCATCCGAATTAGACGGTGGAAAAGCTTAGTGAGAAGACCAATTGATGCTTATATTTTCCTCCTAAGCCCCTAAGACCATCCGAATCAGACGATGGCAAAGCTTAGTGAGAAGAGAAATTGATGCTTATATTTTCCTCCTAAGCCCTTAAGACCATTCTGAATCAGACGAGTGGCAAAGCTTAGAGAGGAGCAATTGATGCCTACGAAGGCCTCCTAAGCCCCTAAGACCATCTGAATCAGACGGTGGCAAAGCTTAGTGAGAAGAGCAATTGATGCTTATATTTTCCTCCTAAGCCCTTAAGACCATTCCGAATCAGACGGGTGGCAAAGCTTAGAGAGGAGCAATTGATGCCTACAAAGGCCTCCCAAGCTCCTAAGTCCATTCCGAATCAGACGGTGGCAAGGTTTAGAAGTGAACAACTATCGCTGACAAAGTTTCCTTAGCCCATTCCGGTAGCAATCAAACGGTGGTACGGCTTAGGAGCACTAATGGCCAAAAAGGGTCTTCAATGATGAATACATCATCCTCACCAATACAGGAAATCAAACGGGAATAAAATAACAGCCAAGTTCTTTGTTTATTCCTTTGAAGTATTATCGTAACACCGTTACCATTAATATTATCGTTATCCCTAATATTTTTAAGGAAACTAACAGAAGTTAGAAAATTCTCTATTAGCATATTTGTACAAATAACGGTGCGGATACTCAAACAGAGTGCAAACTATAAACTTGCAGACTCCATCAGCAATACAATCCCCGTAAAGCTTCCTAAACTCATCCCGATAGTGATCAAACAGTGTTACGGTTAGGGAACGGTAATGGATATCACACTCCAATACATGAATTCAAACAGAACAAAGTGACATGCACAAGACATTCCTTTGTTTTTTGTTTTATTTTCCGTTATATTACTATCTTTCGCATCTCTTGCATCTATATGATAGCTAACGGTGCAAATTACTCAATTGGAATTAAAATACTTACAACTTTGAAGGAAAAAAAGTTCTCATTAATCAAAAGCCATACGGCATCTACAATATCAAATGAAAGGATCCTACAACTAAGCTACTCTACCAGAGGGGTCGGTGGCTGACCGAACCCGTCGCGAGGCACAGAAATCATGAGTTAAATTTATAAGTCAACTTAAGACTAAACTCAAAACAAAGGTTCGAGTATAGTAGTAAGAGGATCGATCCACAG
>NBIL01153691.1:0-12276 GCA_002752925.1 Viola pubescens var. scabriuscula | reverse complement strand
TTATTTCCATAAATAAATACACAATTATTACTATTGATTTATTAATTCTCGGGTATGCTAACATATCAAATATATTCTCGTATTTATGGGATAATTCCTACAATCTCCCACTTGCCCTCGAATTCAGTTCAAATCATAGTAAGCCTTTAAAGTCTCAATCTCAGTCCATTCTTTGTGCGACCCCTGAGGTTCAATCAACGTTGGCAGTAGAACAACTCCTTATCTACGAGTCATAATCGGTCTCTAGCAAGGCATTAGGACTACCCAAGTTGAATTAAGGTCGATTAATTCGACTCAACCTATCGTATTTTGCATAACATTGTAATCCATTTGTCTCGCGATATCTATGTTGAAACTTAAGGCATGGAGCATGTCATCCTTACTTTTTTCAACCATTAACTAGTATATAGTAATATGATAAGTTCAAATAGCATTGATCTCTATCAATCTATTTGGACGTGGCCACGCACTTCTCAGCTTTACTACTTGAGGGCCCTAAAGATATCTCTCCAGTGAAAGAGGGAAAATCCCATATCTATCACACATTTCTTTTGAACAGTTCCTAATACACCTGATCCGAGTCTTTATAACTAACCAGTTTATGGATAGCATTTAACTAAGTCAAAGTGCATTATTCCTAGTCTGGGAAACTTTGGTGATTTCAGGTTTTAGAATTCAACAACGCAACTACCATGATATACTTATGACATTAATCCAAGTAGTAATATCATGATGGGTCGGTCCAATACCATGTCACTACATGTGTACCTATGATTTTGATTTGTATCATCATGCAAATAAACATTTCCATGATTATCAATCAACAAACATACTAGTATCTATTTATTGTCTAATCAAGCAATGAAATCGAACCAGGGACAGTTATAATTATAATAAACATGCGAATTGATAATTATAACAAATAAATATTTTATTTAAATATAAAGTTTGTGACAATATTCAAAACAATCACATTCAAACCACAATTTCCACATACATAAGACTCAGTCTCTCAGATATCTAATACCCATTGATCTAACGTGCAGCTCATGCTTCGCATGTAGAAGAGGTTTGGTGAGGGGATCAGCTACATTGTCGTCTATTCCTATCTTGCATATCTTAACATCTCCTCTATCGACTATCTCTCTAATAAGGTGATACCGCCTGAGTATGTGTTTGGATTTCTGATGTGATCTTGGTTCTTTAACTTAAGCAATGGCACCAATATTATCACAATAGAGGTCCAAAGGCTCATCAATGCTTGGAACCACTCCCAGATCAGTAACAAACTTCTTGATCCAAACAGCTTCTTTAGCTGCATCTGATGTTGTTATATACTCAACTTCGGTTGTAGAATCTGCAATTGTCGCCTGTTTGGAACTTTTCCAACTGATGGCACCCCCATTTAGAGTAAACATAAATCCCAATTGTGATCTAAAATCATCGTAGTTGGTTTGGAAACTGGCATTGGTTTAACCCTTTAAAATCAGATCCTCTTCCAAACCATCATATAGCAAGAACGAATCCTTAGTTCTTCTCAAGTACTTTAGGATGTTCTTTACAGCTATCCAATGATTTTCTCCTGGTTTTGATTAGTACCTGCTGGTGATGTTTAATGCGTAAGAGACATCTAGTCGAGTACAAATCATGGCATACATGATGGATCTTATTGCTGAAGCATATAGAACACCATTCATTCTCTTTCTCTCATCATCTGTCTTAGGACATTGATTCTTGCTGATATTTGTGTCATGTAACATTGGCAGATTCCCTTTCTTGGAATCCTGCATCTTGAACCTATTCAAGATTTTATCTATGTATGTACCCTGACTCAAGTTGATCAGCTGTTTGGATTTATCTCTATAGATCTTTATCCCAAGGATATAGGCTGCTTCACCCTAGTCTTTCATTGAAAAACTTTTTCCCAACAATACCTTGACAAATATCAAGGTGGGAATATCATTCCCAATGAGTAGAATGTCATCAACGTAAAGAATTAGGAATACTATCACACTCCCACTAACTCTTTTGTAAACACATGGCTCATCTTCGTTCTTGATGAAACCAAATTCTTTGATGGTCTTATCAAAATGTAGATTCTAACTTCAAGATGTTTGTTTCAATCCATAAATGGATCTTTGAAGATTGCACACCTTCTTAGAATTCTTTGGACTTGAGTAACCTTCAGGTTGTCTTATATACACATCCTCAAGAAGACTTCCGTTAAGAAACATTATCTTAACATCCATTTTCCATATTTCATAGTCATAATATGCTGCTATGGCAAGTAGAATTTTAATTGATTTAATCATGGCAACTAGTGAAAAGGTTTCATCATAGTCAATACCATGAGTTTCTCTGTAACCTTTTGCAACCAACCTTGCCTTGAAGGTCTGTGCATTTCCATCCATGTCGATTTTTACTTTAAAAACCCATTTGCACCCAATGGTTTTAATTTCATCTAATGGATCAATCAAAGTCCATACTTGATTGTCATACATGGATTGCATCTCAGATTCCATGGCTTCAAGCCACCTTTTGGAATTTGGTCCTATTATAGCCTCTTGATATGACATGGGCTCATCATCTTCTATAAGAGACGATTCCAGTCCATCAATTATGAGATTCCCATCTCTCAGGCTCTAGTCTAGTCCTACTAGATTTATGAAGAGTACTAGAAGGTTCAACAACTATTTGTTGATCCTCTAATTGTTCCTCGGGCACTACAATGTCTTCTTGTGGTAAATTGACCTCCTCGAGGTGTGTTCTACTCCCACTTAATCTTTTGGAAAGAAACTCTTTCTCCAAAAAGATTCCATATCGTGCAACAAACACTTTGTTATCGGTTGGAATATAGAAGTAATATCCCCTAGTTTCTTTAGGACATCCCATAAATAGACACTTGTCATATTTGGGTTCTAACTTATCTAAAACTTGTCGTTTCACATAAGTTTCGCAACCCTAAATTTGAAGAAAAGACAGATTAGGAACTTTTCTAGTCCACATCTCATATGGAGTCTTTTCAGCTGCCTTAGTTGGAACTCGGTTCAGTGTGAATGCTGCCATTTCCAAGGCAAAGCCCCAAAATGATGAAGGAAGAGTTGTTTGACTCATCATTGATTATACCATATCTAATAGGGTTCGATTCCTCCTCTCTGACACCCTATTCCATTGTGGTTTCCCTAGAGGAGTTAGTTGTGAAATGATTTTACAGCTTCTCAGATGTTCGTCAAACTCTAGGCACAAATATTCACCTCCCCGATCTGATCGGATCGATTTAATTGTCTTTCCTAATTGGTTTTGTACTTCATTTTGAAAAATCTTGAACATTTCAAGGCTTTCTGACTTGTTCTTCAATAGATACACATATCCATATCTGCTATAGTTATATGTGAATGTAATAAAATACTAGTATCCACCTAGCATTAGTGTTGATTGGTCCACATACATCGGTATGTATGAGGCCCAATAAATCACTGGCCCGTTCACCTTGACCTGTGAATGGGTCCTTTGTCATCTTGCCTAATAAACAAGAATCGCATGTATCATATGATTCAAAATCAAAATGATCTAGAACTCCATCACTATGAAGTTTTGATATGTCTTTCTCGTTTATATGACCTAAACTACAATGCCATAGGTATGAAGGGTTCGGATCGTTAGATTTGAACTTCTTATTTGTTACGTTATAGATAGAATGTTCAATCGGCTTGTTAGTATTTAAAACAAAAATACCATCACACAAATCAACATTCGCTTAATGAATATTGTCACGAAGAATTGTAATTTGTCTATTCGCAATAACAAAATGAAATCTTCAACTTCTAAACATGAAACTGAAATAATATTCCTTGTTATACTAGGAACATAATAACAATTGTTCAAAATTAAACACAAGCCCACCAGGCAGAAATAATTCATAAATTCCTATGGACTTGGCAGCAACCTTTGCTCCATTGCATGCTCGTAGGTCTGCCTCTTCTTTCTTCAACGGTCTACTTTGTTTCAGGTTATTCACATTTACACAAATGTGAGCACCACAACCAGTATCTAATACCCAAGAAGTAGAAATAGAAAGGTTAATTTCTATAACATAGATACCTATAGGGTTAGTCACACTACCCTTCTTCTTCTTCAAATGCTCCAAATAGAGTTTGTAGTTCCTCTTCTAATGACAAAGCTCATGGCAGAAGTGGCAATCTCCTTTCTTTGGGCAACTTTCTTCTTTTGTGGTCTGGGTTTGGACTTCTTCCCAGACACACCTAATTTCCTCTTCTTATCCATCCCTTTATCTTTTTAAATCATCAAGATAGGAGCAGGGTCCTTCTTGACATTCGCCTCGGTGGTCTTAAGCATCGCATGCAGCTCATAGATGGTTTTCTCCATGTTATTCATATTATAATTCATGACAAACTAGTCATAACTTTCTGTCAATTAATTAGGGATCAAATCCGTAGCCAACTCTTGGCTTATGGGAAAATTGAGTCTCGCCAAGTGATCTATGTAGCTCTTCATCTTCAAAACATGAGTGCTAACAGATTCACCCTTGACCATTTTGCACGAGTGCAGAACCTTGGTGGTATCATACCTCTCCTGCCTTGCTTGTTGCTGGAACATTTCCTTGATATGATTAATCATATCCAAAGCACCCATGTGTTCCAGATTCTTCTAAAGGTCTAGAGACATGGTAGCTAGCATCAAACATGATACATCCAAAGAGTCATTCTGATACTTTTAATAAGCATCTCTCTAAGCTCTTGGAGCATTAGCAGCTGACTCCTCAGGGATGGGTTCCTCAAGAATGTACAACTTACGTTCCTGCCTGAGAACAATAAGAAAATTAGTACCATTAAGTTTTTCCTTTTCCAGGACAGATCTCAGGGAAAGTGTAAGGGGGTTTTGTGTAGCCATGGATATACAACAAGATATACAAGATTTTATTTAGTCATTAATGAACTAAACTTCCATTGAGTTTATCACCCTAAGAATGAATTCATTTAATTAATATTAACGGTGGGACTAAGATCCACATTCTCCTTAATTATAAACTGAACGGAGGCTGACGCCTACAATATAAGGTTTTAGGTAGGCATCTCGTATACCCATTGTATCCAATACAACTCTTAGTGAGATTTAAGAATTATTCTATAATATTTCTTAGAATGTTAAATCTCCATGGCCTGGACCCAAATCCAATTTGATAGCCCGGCTACCAAGGAAATGACAAGTATGCACCTAGGGCACTCTCTGGCCTTCTAGCTCTTAGTGCAAGTCGGCGCCTTTTAGCCGGTTTCCTTAGTAGGTTGAACAACTTGAGTAATGAGGCCTGACATGGTTTATTGAGAGAAACCATGACCCTATCCATAAACCTTTCATTTGGAGAATAATAATCTTCATGGTTAGGCGAACAGGTTGCTGAAACAGACCATATCATCACCCATAAGACATTCATTTTTGAAATGATGAAGGTTGTATAGTGAGAAATGAAAGACTAATTTAGAGGAAGCTTAGATGGAGAGAGAGATGATATTTAGCTAGACATGTTTTGAAGATTGCAGGCTAAGTTTTATTTATTTCTTGAATGATTTATACAATGGATAGCTCCCTTTATATATAGGGGGAGGGATAAACTGATCCATGTGAAGAACAAAAGTACATGACACCTTAGACACTCACATGATCTGACCTTATCTAACTGCAGAGTAGCCTACAAATTCTTAACAAGACAAGACTCCCTAATAGGACAGATTATCATATGATAGGCATATGACAATAACAAGAGCACATACTAACAAGGAAGCTAGCAGGTCATGTGATAAGCTGCTGCTACTTATTACAAAACACACAAACAAAAAAACTGCCTAATATTACAAAAGACACAGAAAAACTGTTGTACATGTGATACTTTAGGTGCAAGTACTTGGTGGTGAAGTCCCTTCTGCTAGAAGTACTCGTTTACTTGGGGGAAAATATAGAGGCAAACTTTTTCCTCTCATGGAATAACAAACTTGTCTTCACCTAGGATAAGATATTGCATATAAGGATCATATGGATTATCACCGAGGTTGAGATAGGTAAGTAGCTTGCTATGCAGGTGATGACGTGGAGGTCGTCGTATCTTTTTGTGGTGCAGATGGTGAGATGGATTAGAGTTTGAGACGTTTGGGATGATAGTACTGCTTGAAGTCGTCTTGATACATGGTATTCGGACGCAGAAAGTCTTGATCTTCTGGGGAATGTGTTTGGACAAAGGATGAGGAAAATAAGATAATGGGTTGTTGGAAGAAGAGCGACTCATCATGTGAATAGAAGGAAGGTTGGAGGGGTTTGGAGGTCTGGACAAGAAATCAGGGATAAAGTTGGTATTACCGGAGATATGTGTGACGGAGAAAGAATACTTACTAAACCATTAAGACCAGCGAAAAAGTTGAGCATTTGGGATTTGCTTCTGTTTGAACTGTAACATTTTTGGAAACTGGGACATATCCATTTCAACCGTAAAATGATGACCGACAATGTGGAATACAAACTTTTCGATGGCGTTTTTGACAGCAAGGATCTCTTTGAAGGTGGAGTGATAATGAAGCTCACAAGGTTTAAACTTACCACTCTTGTGACCACAAATAGAACGGTGACCATTATTTGCTTCAAGTAAAACTACTCCTTAGTATTTGTCACTTGCATCTGTCTGCAAGATTCGTGTGCCGGTGGATGGGATGTGCAGTGGTGGAAGATTCTGACCAATTATTTTGAGTTCTTTAATCGCCTTAGTGTGAGAAGAGGACCATGATGGTGGATTCTTCTATAATAGTTGTTGTAGAGGCTTAAGAACCTTGGCAATGGTGGGAACAAAATCCCGAAAATAATTGATTATCCCAAAGAATTGCTGTAGTTGTTTGATAGTGAGTTGTTCATCTAGAAATTTGAGTAGTTCAGCTTCGATATGAACGCCTGATTGATATGCCCCATCCTTAACATGCATGCCAAGGAAATTGATCTCCATTTTTGCAATATGCATCTTTGGTTTAGAGAGCATAATGCCATATCAAAGAACAATGTCTGCGAATTGCTAGAGAAGTCGTTGATGTGCTGACATATTAGGAAAGAAAAGAAGAATGTCATCAATGTAGACAAGGGCTGAGTGTAGAAGGGGATTGAAAATCCAGATCATAGCTTTCTTAAAGATAAAAGGAGTTGTTTTTAAACCGAATGGTAAAACAGTCCATTGATAATGGTGATCAGGGATGCAGAAAATAGTCTTGTGTTGTTCATATGAATGAATGCCAAGCTGCCAAAATCCTGTCTTCAAATCCAATTTGGAGAAGATCTTCGCGTTGGAAAGGTTGGAGAAGAGGGTTGAATTGTTTGGCAATGGAAACTTATCATCCTGAAGGAAATGATTGAAAGGTTGATAGTTGATTACCAATCTCATCATTCCACGAACTTGTTCTGAGGGCTTGTTGACATAGAATGCTTCACAAGCCCACTGTGAGTTGCTAGGTTCAATGAGACCTTGGGCAAGGAGTTGCGGGTATTCAGTAACGATGAGTTTTTTATGATCTGGATTCATTCTAGAGTGGCTGGCTTTTGTGGGATTGATATCTTTATTTTTCTTAAAAGGTAAGGTAATAAAGAAATCATTGTTTTTCTAAAGTGGATGGGAACATTTGGTTTGGAAATCAGTATGGTTGGTTGCACAGGATTTGGAAATGAGAGTTTTTGATTTCTTCAATGGAGAAAGAAGTAGGCAAGTCAAATGGAGGAGGCTTGGCAAGATAGGTTTGAAAATATTGTTTAAAACCAATACCATCAGGTAAGATTCTAAACCTTTTGAGTTTAGTAAAGATATCAAAGCCAAGAACCTGAGTTGTGATTGAGCATCATGGAAAGAACTTGAGTGTAATATTGTGGCTGATAAGATCTATTGAAAAGACCTCATTATTGGCTGTCCGAAAATATTGCTGATGTGGTCTCCAGAAATTTGGAGGTAAAATGGAAGGATCCATTATACTCTGAGCTGCTCTAGTATCAAGAAATGCAGTGAGATGAATGGGCCGATCATATTTGCCTCGAAGGACTGTGACCGGTGTTAGAGGTACTGCTTGTGAGCTCATGAGGACTGGTAGTTCCATGAGGTAGAGGTCGTCACTAGATTCTGTGGAAAAACTAGTGTCATGATAGTCTTTCAAGACTAAAAGAGACTGTTGTGTCTGTTCATCATCAATAGAGAAAAGAGACTCGAGATCATCATTGTTGACATCAATGCCAATGTATGAGTATATTTCTTCCATGAGTTTTGTAGTGGAGGTCCATTTTTGTTGGCACTGTTTTGCGAAATGACCCTTGTTTCCACAGAGGAAGGAACGATCAGACTTCTTCCTTGAAGATTTGCGTCGAAGAAACCGTCATCGTGGTTTCATAAATATTTTGAATCATTTCATCTTCTTACCCATCTTTGGCAATGGATATGCTTTCTGGTAATATTTCTTCTTCTTATCATGGCAATGACAAGTCTGTTGAGTTGGACATTTTATTATCAAGTCTGGTCTTTTGCAGGCATTTGTGATAGAAGGACTCTCTTTGAGGAAATCTTTGATAAGTTTTTTAGTTGCACAAAGCTTTTCCAAAGACTTAAGCATAGATTGATAAAGTTCTCCCATGGAGACATCTGTAACTTATTTACCTTATGCTTTGAGTGTCTGGAGAATTTCATCACCGAGTTGTTCTAGAATAGAAGTAAGAAAAGCTTGTTTAATGTTTGGATTTGTCGGGCCACCAAGGAGGTAAAAAAATTTCATCATGTGGTGATAATGATAGATTAGATCTCTGCGGTCAAAAGAACAACACTTCATCTAAAAAATTCATCATGCTGAAGATCAAGATGATCTTCATTTCTCCCAAGGAATTCTCGATGGATAGCATGGATGGCTGTTGTAGCTAAAGGAAGTTGAAAGAACTGCAACTATTGATATTCTCCTAATGATAGCCACCAATCATGGAGCATGCCCACAAAACGCAAGGAAAAATTATGGAGAATAGGATACAAAGTAGCGCCTAGTTTAGAGCTTTCAACATGAATCCATGCTAGGAATTTTGACGGCGGTACATTATCTAAGTTAAAAGTAAGCTTAGAGCCAGAAGGAAAAGTCGGGGCTGGATAAGCATCTGAATTACTTGGCAGGGGATCATCGTCATTGAGAACAACTTCACCATCAGAATCAAGAGGGGGTTCAGTGTGATATGGTGGAGGTTGATTCATGAACTATGCTGGACATAAGTGAGCAGAAGTAGGGGATGATTTCGTATCATCAGAAAGATCAAAAGTGGATAAATCCAAATCAGAGTCATAATCTCTAGCTGTAAGTGATATTTATGGCAGCTTAAAACAATGATGAAGGAGATTTTGAATGGGATTTTGAGATGTAAATTTGATCATCATTTGTTCTTCATGTTCTGGAATAGGAGACAAGTCTTCTGTGACAATAACTTTTGACTTGCCTAATTTTGTACGAGAATGTTTTTTGGAGTGATGAAGCTTGTAGATATGGGTTTCATGGGTTTCATAGTATTTAGTTATTTCAGCTGGGTTAGGGATGTAGAGTGTTTGAGTTTATGGTAGATATGAATGTGTTTTCTCCCATGATTGTAGTGGTGTGGAGGAAAAGAGAGGTGTGGATGATGCGGGTGGTGGTTGTGAAGGTTTTTCTCCTTTGAGAATCTGAATTTGGGCTTTAAGAATCGAGATCTCATTTTCCTTCTGTTTAGCTTCAAGACTCACAGGCATCACAAAGAGAGGTGTTGTCGGTCACCTTCTACATCTCTGGATGTTGGTGTAGAGATTTTTGGCATCCAGCTGTTTCGACGATCGTCGACAGTTTCCTATAGAGGAGGAAAATTTGTGGATGAAAACATAAAAAGGTCTTGTATCACCAGAAATGGGGGCTCCTTCTGAATCTCCTTAAGGGTTGTCTGATAACAAGGTAAAAGGGGAGGAGATAAAGATGAAGGTTTGGACATCGGTGGTTGACAAGAGGACAGAGGCGGTGGTGTGATAAAATATGAAGGTGGCACGGAATATTTGACAAGATAATCAAATTTTTCGGAAGGTTGTCCAAGGGTGTCAATCTCGGGGTTGTCTTTGTCGTGGCGTGCTGGGAGTTGTTTGCAAGGTGAGAAAGATTTCTTCTTTTGTTTTGGGATGCCACGGGACCATGCAATATCATCATCATCACAGTCGGCTGTGATAGAATCCCAGTAGCAGTCATCACAATGAAGAACATCAAAGAAGCAATGACCACGTTCATCCTTGAACAGGTAGACTGGATTGTTGTCAAAGCTAAAATACAAAATGGGCGGCTCACTTGGGATGACATAACCAGGGGATATCTCTATCATAGGGTCATCTGGAGATATTGGCTCCATCATCATTTGAGTGTGGAAAATAGTAGGTGGTGAATGTTCTTTTTCTCGAATGAACTGGATGGTAATGACACCATCGCTAGAATTTTTAAATCTGGGCTCACTAGATTGGATGGACTTTCTCATAGTTGATGACCCATGTATCGGGTAGTAGTTTTATGAGCTCCGATCGAGGTAGCTGACGAGGAATATGGATGCAT
Source organism: Viola pubescens var. scabriuscula (assembly GCA_002752925.1). Taxonomy (NCBI): domain Eukaryota; kingdom Viridiplantae; phylum Streptophyta; class Magnoliopsida; order Malpighiales; family Violaceae; genus Viola; species Viola pubescens. The sequence goes on along the minus strand of NBIL01153691.1, from coordinate 1,657 downwards.
GTAGGAGTGTTGTTGCGATCTGCTGAAATCAATAAAGCGTCATTGGATGCATTTTGTGCTAAGCCAAGAGTATGATTCTGCACTCGGTAGACCATTTGATAATGAAGAGTAGCAATGATAGTATTTGCAACTTGATTGGCTCCAATAATTTGAAGCTAGACTTTAAGTGCGCCAAACAGTTTATCATCTTTGAGAGACATTAAAATTAGAAAACAGAGTGACAAACACCGTTCCTGCATTAAGGGTAGTCTCGATGGTTCCGATGCAAGCATGTTGATACTCTAAAAAGCGGGTGTCAAGAAGAGCAATCCTAGCACAATTTATTCGATTCTTAAAGCTCAAATACAGATTCTCAAAGGAGAAAAACCTTCACAACCACCACCCATATCATCCACACCTCTCTTTTCCCCCACACCACTACAATCATGGGAGAAAACACATCCATATCCACCATCAACTAAAAGACTCTACATCCCTGACCCAGCTGAAACAGCCAAATACTATGGAACCCATGAAACCCATATCCACAAGCTTCATCACTCCAAAAAATATTCTCATACAAAATCAGGCAAGTCAAAAGTTATTGTCACAGAAGACTTGTCTCCTATTCCAGAACATGAAGAATAAATGATGATCAAATCTATATCTCAAAATCCCATTCGAAATCTCCTTCATCATTGACTTTGATTTGGATTTATCCACTATCAATCTTTCCGATGATACGGAATCATCCCCTACTTCTACACTCAGCCTTTGTCTACATTGATGACATTTTTCTTTTCTCTCCTAATATGATCGCACATCAACGACTTCTCCAGCAATTCGCAGACATTGTTCTTCAATATGGCATTATGCTCTCTGAACCAAAAATGCATATTGCAAAAATGGAAATCGATTTCCTTGGCATGCATATTAAGGATGGCGCATATCAACCAGACGTTCATATCGGAGCTGAACTTCTCAAATTTCTAGACGAACAACTCACTATCAAACAACTACAGCAATTCTTGGGGATAATCAATTATTTTTGGGATTTCGTTCCTGCCATTGCCAAGGTTCTCAAGCCTCTATAGCAACTATTAAATAATCCACCGTCATGGTCCTTTTCTCACACTAAGGCGATTAAAGAACTAAAAAGAATTGGTCATAATCTTCCACCACTGCACATCCCATCCACCGGTACACGAATCTTGCAGACAGATGCAAGTGACAAATACTAAGGAGCAATTTTACTCAAAGCAAATAATGGTCACCGTTCTATTTGTGGTCACAAGAGTGGTAAGTTTAAACCTTGTGARCTTCATTATCACTCCACCTTCAAAGAGATCCTTGCTGTCAAAAACACCTTCGAAAAGTTTGTATTCCATCTTGTCGGTCATCATTTTACGGTTAAAATGGATATGTCCTAGTTTCTAAAAATGTTACAGTTCAAACAGAAGCAAATCCCAAGTGATAATCCAGATGATCCTTATCTGCAATATCTTATCCCAGGTGAAGATAAGTTTATTATTCCAGGAGAGGACAAGTTTGCCTCTATCTTTCCCTCCAAGTAAATGAGTATTTCCAGCAGAAGGGACTTCATGTTAGGATCCTTCGGTGTGAATTTGCAAAGAACTAGTCTCGATTGGGGATGGCTCGGATAATGAAGGATTATGGT
>NBIL01153671.1:0-15289 GCA_002752925.1 Viola pubescens var. scabriuscula | reverse complement strand
ATATATATATATATATATATATATATATCTCAATGCAGACATGACTTGGCAACAATTTGTGTTTCCAATTTTATTTTCTTTTTAATGTGTGTGCATTTTCTTGTGTCAACATCTCTTGTATCTTTTGGACTAATGGATTGACAAAGAAAAATGCAATCAAATGATTTTGTTCCCCCACAATTCTCTTGATTCTTGAGTTAACTGTTCTTGGTTTTTCTGTGATGAGTGAGATGTTTCTTGGCATTGAACAGACCTTGTTAAACTGGGATGGATTTGAAGAATTAAGTGTCTATGTATTTTCTATGTTAAGGTGATTTTTGAGTTAAGCATGGGCTGCTAGTTTTATTTTTGCATGTTTTGTGTGTTATATGCTTGGGGGGAAGCTGATGGGTGTTGAGGCCATCAAAAATAAATTTATAAGTTCAACTTATCAAAACCTATAAATAAAAGATTGCAGATAGTGGTACGAGAATCGATCCACAAAGAATGGTTAGGCTCAACACAAGATAAAAGACCAGATTAAAACACTTCTACACATGAAGGGGATTTTATTTAAACTAAGAAAATAAAGCAGATAACTATCTTGACCAAGGGCGAAAGTACCCTTGATCAAGACGCAAAAATCAGAAAACTGTCTTGGACAAGGGCGAGAGTATCCTTAGTCAAGGCGCGATTCCGGCAGCTTAGAATAAACATAAAATTAAAAAGGGGTTCCTAGTAAAGGCGCAAGCAAAGTTATGATTCACAAGTATTCGATCATCGACACAAAGATATTCATCTTTAATCTACAGAGTTGCTATAGAATCAAGAGACCTTCTGACTCCTATTCTTCCTCCTGTATCAACATCACCCTAGAGCCAATGCGCGTAGGTTTAAGGGTTACTAGTGATGCCTTACTAGCCAACACCTTGCTGGTTAAAGGGTTTACTAGACTGGCAGATAGTCGCATAGGGGAAGACAACTCCAGACTAGTTTTCACGAGCGTCGGTCGGGTCTGGTTCTGATTATCCTTTCTCCCTACCATTTCACGGTCGCCTGCTAGCGCGTAGGAGTCTACTACGATCCCTTTGGCTGATAATCCACAACCAAAGGAAATGACAGTAGTGTTATCTAGAAAATACATAAGATGAAGTGCGAGATCAATTAAATGCAAAATCAAAGATTAATAAAATCATTTAGATCTCACAAATAACATAGAATCATAACAAGTTACCTCTACTAGGAACAAGAAAGATTAGTTAACAAAAAATAAGAAAAGGAGAAAAATAGAGAAAACGTTTTGATTATAAAATTCCTAAGAAAAAGGGACTAAAAGAGGTTGCTGTCGTCCTCCTTTTACACCTCACAAAGGAGCCAAGCGACTCTACTTATACTAAGCACTAGGTGCACAAAACCCTAATTCTAAGAAGGTAAGAATTCTATTTAGGAAACAACTTCCAAAACCAGAAATAACTTTAATAAAATATCTAATAATATAAATAGGAAGTTCTGGAATGATTCTGGAAGGTTTCTGCACGGCTGGGCTCTCCATTGGACTTCAACTTCAAGTTGCGGGCTGCCGGGCGCACACACTGCGCGCAAAAATATCGGCATAGGCTTTTTGACAATCCGCTGATCATCGAAATCGCTTCAAATTTGCACCAGCGCTAGCTAACATATTGGGCTTTCCAGTTGTATCTTGATCTCCTAATTTAGACACCTCTTTGGTCGAAAGATCCACTTTGTTCTGCCCAGATCCGATTCTGCCCAGAATTTAACTGTATTTGGCTTCTTCTTGCTCAAATCCTCTCCAGCTCTGTTCTCTGCAATTGTTATGGAATTCGACTGAAATTAATATAATTACCATTCATAAATGCATACGAATAAGTGGAAAACATACTACAAATTAGGCTCAATCAAAAGCATTAGATTAAGTGTGGGGGGGATTTGATTGAGCTAAAATTGTAGTGGTTTTACCACTAGTTTTCTTGCATTTTCGAATGGTATTCTATTGATTTCAGCAGAAATCCTTTGATTATCGCACGAAACAGATCTGAGAGGAAGTGAGCGAAAAAAGGGAGATTAGAGTCAAATTCTAGACAAGATTGTGTAGACACCTTCGTGGCTTGTTTCTTGACCAAGACGAGTCACCTGGTTGGAATTAACTCATCGCTGAAGATAGACATCTCTCTTGGCCAAGAGCGACCTTCTTGGTCAATCCATCTACTAAGAGAATCTATCCGGACAGACAGAGAACTTAGCGGCATTGGCAGAAGACTCCTACTGCCATGACGATTGTGAGCATTATCCACAGAAGTATTGAAGTAGTGCCCTACTGTCTTGTCTTGTCTTTTTAGACTTCTTATGTGAGGAGGAGAGTAATTCGGATACAATTTAGATTTTTATTATGATTTAATTTCTTTTATTTCTTTTAGAGATTTTATAAGGAGAGAGAACTATTTATACTCTCCCTAGGTTATTTGAGAAGGGGACTTCGCCTAGAACTTGGTCCCTTCTCTGGTTTTCATTCTTGTTGTCATTTACATACTTTTCTCCTTCGGAAACGAAGGATTTTGATCAATTCAATATATCTTTTATTTGCTTTCAAACATGAGTATGAGTAGCTAAGCAAACTATTCTTAGTAGAGGCGTTTAAAGCATGAGTATAAGCGTGCATGAGACCTAATTGATCTTATTACTCTTTAATTCTGGATTTAATTAATCTCGTAATAATTTTAACATACTTTTTGATTGATTTTAGATCTGGCCAATCTAGGGTTAAGTAGATTACGCAACAGTCATTCCTCTTGGCCATGGATTATTGACCAAGAGGATCGAAGTAGACACCTAAGCGCTGTCGGAATATCCGCGAAACGGTAGGGAGAAAGGTTAATCAGATTCAGCCCTGACTGATGCCCGATGATACTAGGCTTGGAGTTGTCTTCCCCTAATTGATCATCAGCCAACTTAGTAAACCCTTTAACCAGCAAGGTGCTAGTTGGTTAGGCATCACCTCTAAGGGTACTTAAAGTGGTGTTGATACAAAAGGGAAGCAGGGTTCATAAGGGTACCTTGATCTTATAGCAACTCTGTAGATTGAAGATGAATACTCCTGCGTCAATGATTGCGACTTATGTCTCACAGCTACCAAGCCTCTACTAGGAATATCTCTCATATTTGATAGTCTCGTCTTAATCTGAGTCTTGACTAAGAATCACATTCTAATCCCAGACCGTTTACTTGCTTTATTTATTTTCCAGTTTTAGTTTTAAACAAAAACCCTAAATTTCACCTAAGTGTTACCCCTGATCATTACAAATTCTCACGAAAATCATACCAATATTTTATGTGAATCGAGCCTCTTATTTGCTATCTACAATTAACTTGTTCTTAGTAGTTAGTTGTAATTTATAATTATTTTTGAAGGATTCGAAACCGTCACACACTAACAACTATTAGTAAAAAATCAGATTATTAATATTGGAGATATAAAGATCATAGTATTAGAGATATTGATAATTTTACTACTTTAAATATATATATATAGGACTAGTCATCGCGTGCCCGTGTTTCGTGTTGCGGGGCTTTTTTCATACATACAATTTGTATAATAATATACTCTTTTTTCTACAAAATAGATCACACAATGTATTTTATTAGTAATTTATTTAATAAGAGAAATAGTTAAAAACTACTACTCCCTCCGTCCGCGATTAATTGTCCACTTCCTACGGAATATTACTGTACACTTTACTTGACTTTTTAGTGTTTGCTTGTCCACTTCCTACGGAATATTACTGTACACTTTACTTGACTTTTTAGTGTTTGCTTTACTGAATGTTACTGTAGCAAACTGGATAATTAATCGAGCTCAGAGGGAGTATTTTTTTATTGACTTCAGTTTTGATTTTTATAACGCGGAGGTTCGACTCAAACCCAAGAGCTTAACAAGACTTTGACACTAGTAGACAACCAATGAACTATGGCTATTGTCAAATTTAATTACTTAAAAAATAATTATAAAATAAAAACTAATATCGAATAATTAATTTAATATCACTTGATATTCTGAAAACTATAGAGTTTTATGTAATTTATCTAAAAATTTAAAGACCATTATATAAATTTAAAACTTCAAATGATCAAATATAATATCGTTCTAATATTAAAAACATTAAGGTCTATGGCATCCCTAGGTTTTATTTGAGGAAAGGAAACATCAAAAAAAGAAAAAAAGAAGGTAAACCTAGGGGTAAGGAGGTCATTATGCTAGTGTTAGGGTAAATAAATCATTACCCTAGTGCAATGAGCTAAAAGATAATTGACCCTTTTTAATATTTATAATTGCATAATTTTTTTAATTTAACATTTTAAAATTTAAGTTTGTATGAGAAAGTGTTATTACATATATTAAATGTTTTCTATAAGTAAGCATAAAAATGTGACCATCACCGTAGATAGAGGAGAAAAGAAATCACACTGTAGCAATTACTCTAACTTGACAAGTTTATTAGGTAATAGTAGAGGGCAAAGAAATGATTTTATTGCCACAAGCAATTAAGTATCTTAACGTCATAATGTTACATAATCTACATTGTAATGTAACAAGCACAGCTCGAGATGGGTTTTAACATGTTAGATCATTAAAAAAATTCTTTTCTTTTTTCCTTTTCTGAAGAAATTCATGTTACAATAGTTCTGCGCGAGTAAGAGATCAGTAGCTTCACTTACTGAAGAATAAGTCAGATGTAGCCTTCAGTGTGGCTCCCGCTCTCTGCGTTTTCTCAACTAAATTCATGTCAATAATGTATTTGGAATTCAAAATTTCATTCTCTTTGCTGGACCTTGATCAATGATTGGATCAGCAGGTGGTGGTTGCGGCTCTCCTCTTTGTTGGGTTTCAGGGCCTTTTTCTGGTTCTGCTGTTGTAGGTGGTATGTAACCTTCTGGAAATGGTGGTGGTGGAGGAGCTGGTGGCAACTGCATGACAGAGCAAGAAAACGAAAATAAATAAAGAAAGCTCTCATGCAATATCCAAAGACAAGCATGTTCGATGAAAGTATGAATTTAATTAGCCAATTATAACTCAATGCAACATCCATTGAGACTTTTATTTGTCAAAAAGGACAAACTAAAAAAAATAACAAAATGATAAATAACTATTTTTCAAGTAAACAGAAATTTACATCATGGTGTTCTCCTAACTCTTAGACATCTTGATGTTGCAACATCTGTATCGTCTATAGCCATGACAATCTATTAAGCATGTATCTTACCTTGCGTTGTAAGGAGGCAAGAATGTGATCTATTCTCTTAACTTCCTTAAAGTCAATCATCTCTTTACTAGCCTTTGATTCAGAAGCTGCTTCCTCATTTTCAGTATCAACTGCATTAGAAAGAGTATCAGAAATATTGAATTGGAGCTATAAATGATTACAAGAGGCACAAAGAAGGAAAAAGGACAAAAACACTTTGACTCGTATACAAATAAAGAGGAACAAAGTGAGAGTGAGCGACAGAGAGCAAGAGAGCCAAAGGAGGTGGAAATCAACAAAGGGAGGACCTATTTTTAGAACCTTACGAGTAACGAAATGTTCAGTCTGGGGATGATAAATTTCATCACAACTGAAAACAAATGAGTTGTGTACTCTTGCAAATGCACATAAAAGGAATTCTATGATTGAAAATAAGTTGAATTGAATTAAACTAGAAAATAACTCAATACCATATCCGATTTTCTCTAGCTTTGATGCAATGGTAGTAAAGGCCTTTGATATATGATATAGAGCTCTTCCCTGTCATGCAAGCACAAATGAAATAATCACTTGGAAATTGTACCACTGACATCTACCTCTTTGTTCTGTGTACAAAATCTAAGAAATAACCATACTCTTTTTTTTTTCCAGGAATAAAAGGAAGCTTACAATTCGAGCTGCAAACACATTGCAAAGCGGTGGTGCTTGGTATATTGAGCCATCCAACACATAATAAGTCAGCATTGGCGTTACTTTCTCTGGACCATCCCTCTTCTGCTTACGTATCACAAACAAATTAGGCTCCATCACTTCACTCAACGAGTACTCTATTCCCGTCATTTTCCTTCAAAACCAAAGACAAGAATGGAAAAGGGAAAAAAAAGTTCAATCCCATCTCAAATCCTTCATTCAAAGGGACCCAACAGGCGATAATCAAAATCCAAAACCATAATCTCAACACCCTGCCTTTTAGCTCCCCCGTCCTTATTACTTCACAAAATTCATAAAAAAAATATGTGCAAACCTAAATCCATCCATCCATCCATCTTTAAAGCTTTTGTTCATTTCAATATCCACAACCTAAAATCATGCTATTCTATGTATTTGAATAAGACAGACCCCTGATTACAGTAATTTTTCTTTCTAATAAGACAGACCCCATTTTAATGGAACCTACTATGCTCATGTTTCCTTGTCAAAACCTGCAAGGGTGACCTAAACACCAAAAGGCTTGCACCCAACAAACACAAAGATTCAAACTTCAAACTGTAAATTGATAAACATGGATAGGCACAAATCCACCTATTAAACCTTAAATTCACTTACTTTACTGCATTTTTCTACTTTAGTGCCGCCCAAAACAATGTCATGGCATATTTATGGAAAAATTATGCTCTCATGTATGTGTATATGAACTTACGAGAGCTGAGAGATATCAAGTGGATGGATGGAGCGCATGCGAAGCTGTTCATTATTGCAAGTGAAGTCATAGAAAGGGGACAAAGCGAAGTAATCGAAGATGAGGTTTCGATCAAGAGGGTATGTGTTGATCCAAAGCTGGTCTCTGAAACAAATACCCGTCATGTCTGTCCCTGGTGGCTGCGGCGGTGCCGGAGGCTGATTGGCCTCGAAGTTCCCTCCAGCCGCCATTAGCGGTGTTGCCATATTTCAGTAGGTGTTGGCGCAGGCTGTGGTTGCGGCAGCCGCGACGGTGTGAGTCGGGGTAAGAAATGAGAATTGAGACGGTATATGGGTTTAGAAGGATCGAGTCGGAAAGGGGAGCACTGTCGACGTAATTTGAAGCAATCCCAAGAATGGACTGAGAAGCTCTTTTTTCCTTTCCCTAGCTGTCATTGGTGTAGAAGATAGATTGAAAAAAGAGGTTGGGCCCAAGTCCAGCAATAAACTCTCTCGAAGCCCAACAGCATTGATGTAATTTCTGAAAGAGAGAAATAAAAATAGCTAACTTGAAGATTAGAGTAGATTAAACAAATTTAATGTAAAATTTGATTTTTTTTAATATTGGGAGCTGATTAAGAATTTTAGAAAAATAATATTAAACCTTGTTGTGAATGTGAGGGTTTTTACAAGTATGAATGTTCATTTTAGGTTACAATTGTTTTTTACCATGTGTAACTTTCCTAACTTCAAATTCAGCGCTATAAATATGTCAAAGCTAAGCAAATATAGGTGAAATACATAAGATACAACAACTTCCTTCTTATCTTTTCCTTTACAATATTTCTTATTCTATTTTTATTTTTTTAGTTTTATAACACGTTATCAGCACGAGTCTCTACCTAATTCAAGGTTCACATTAAAAACCTTGATTGAAAATTTTATACTTCCATCATGTCAAACCTTACCAAGCTAGAATTTACGGCCCTTGATATAACTAGAAAAAATTATCTATCCTAGATTCTTGATGGTAAAATTCATCTTGATTCTATGGGGTTGAGAAATACAATTAAGAATGGTAATACTACATCAAATCAAGACAAGGAAAAATCAATGATTTTTCTTCGTCATCACCTCCATGAGGGATTGAAAACTGAATACCTTACTCTTAAAGATCCAGCAGATCTTTGGGAAAATTTAAAATAAAGATTCCACCAGAAAATAGTTATTCTCCCAAAGATTCATACAAATGGATGCATTTAAGGCTGCAAGATTTCAAGTCTGTGAGTGAGTATAACTCAACGATGTTCAGAATCAGTTCTGAGAAATTATGTGAAGAGAACATTACTGATGAAGACATGTTGGAGAAGACATTCTCCACATTCCATGCCTCGAATGTGCTGTTGCAACAACAATATCGAGAGAAACGTTTTAAAAACTATTCTGAACTCATATCATGCCTTATTGTGGCTGAACAAAATAATGAGTTTCTGATGAAAAATCATGAAGCTCACCCTACTGGATCGGCCTCATTCCCTAAATGATTGCAATCACACTTAAGAACCATAAGTGTGACCATAGGCTTGGCCGCGGACATAGCCGTGAGCGAGGGCGTGGGCATAAGAATCATTAGTACCACCTGAAGTGGAATAATGATAAAGAAAATGGGAAAGGAAAGAATGGTCTAAATACTTCCTCAAAAGGAGGTTGAGAACTTGTGTTATTAATGTGGCATAAACGGTCATTAGGGATGTACGTGTCATACTCCTAAGCATCTTCTTAAGCTTTATCAAGCTTCCTTTAAAGAGAGAAAAAAATGTGGAAGGGAATTTGACCTATCTAGAAGATAGTGTCATGGCTCATGTTACTAATAAAGTTGGTGGCTCAAACAATGATAAGGTATTCAATGCCCTTGCCAACATAACACATCTTGATGCAACAAATTTCTATAATTAAGATAAGTAGAAATCTAATTTAAATAATTAATATATCTATTGACTACTGTGCAACGACGCATAGAATACTAAAAGATTAAGAAATATTTTTTTTCATTTGATAATGAATAAAACTAATGTTAATACAATATTAGGTAATACAAAATTGATTGATGGCTCCGAAAGAGCATCTATATTGTTACCTAAAGGTTATCATAAATTATCCTTATATTCTGCAAAAACCTTAAAGGAATTTATTGAGTTTTAAAAATATTCGTAGAAATGGATATCATATTGAGACTATGGATGAGAATAATATGGAGTATTTATTAATCACAAAAATTGTGACAGGAAAGAAATGTGTTTTAGAAAGGCGACCAGATTTTTCCTCGGGCTTGTACTACATATATATTAGTACAATTGAAACACATGCTATAGTAAACCATAAGTTTACTGACTTGGATGTCATGGTAAATCAGAAGTTTACTGATACTTTTATTGTTTGGCAATGACCGGTTAGGCCATCCCAGGTCAGATATGATTCGTAGAATTATTGAGAATTCATATGAGCATCCATTGAAGAACCAGAGGATTCTTCAATTTAAAAAATTCTCATGTGCTGCTTGTTTTTAAGGGAAATTGATCAGTTGGCCTTCACCAGCTAAAGTGTGGAATGAATCCCCAATATTTCTGGAGCGTATTCAAGGTGACATATGTGGGCCGATTCACCCTCTATGCGGACCATTTAGATATTTTATGGTTTTAGTTGACGTATCTACTAGATGGTCAGATGTGTGCTTGTTATCAACCCGAAGCCTGACGTTTGCGAGATTACTTGCTCAAATAATTAAATTAAGAGCACAATTTCTAAATTATGCAATTAAGAAAATTCGTCTTGATAGTGCTAGTGAATTTACCTCTTAGGCCTTTAATGACTATTGATGTCCATATTCCAGCTAAAAATGCTCCAATACGAATTGATTTCCTAGAAGGACAACAAATTATTAGTCCAAAAAGTAAGCCACGCCTGAAGTGTGGAAGACCAATCGGTTTCAAAGATAAGAATTCTAGAAAAAAAGAAAAAGAGCAAATATTGAAGATCATCATATAATGGAAGAGAATGTGGACATAACTAATCATTCCCTAGAAGTGGATCAGGTACCTGAAAGAAATGAAAATGATGAGATCTCAATTAGTTATGTCAAACATGGAAAAATATGGAATCGAAAAGAAATGGTTGTCAACAACATGTTTGCTTATAATATAGCAGCTGCAATCTTGAATGAAAATGAGGATCATGAACCTAAATCTATCCAAGAATGTAGATAGAGAGATGATTGGCCAAATTGGAAAGATGTTATCCAAGTAGAATTAAACTCGCTAACAAAATGCGAAGTTTTTGGACCTATAGTCCAAACACCTAAATGTGTAAAACCGGTGGGGTACAAATGGGTTTTTGTACGAAAAATGAATGAGAAAATGAAGCTGTGAGATATAAAGCATGACTAGTCGTATAAGGTTTTTCTGAAAGACACGTTATTGATTATGAGGAAACATATTCTCCTGTGATGAATACAATCACTTTGAGATATCTCATGAGTCTCTAGCAGTAAGAGAAAAGAGATGCGTCTGATGGATGTAATGACAGTCTATTTATATGGCTCACTTTATACAAAAATTTACATGAGAATTCCAAAAGGATTTAAAATGCATGAAGCATGTAAAGTTTCCCAGGAAAATTGTTCAATAAGATTAAGTAAATCCTCATATGGATTGAAACAATCTTCTGTATGTGGTACAATCGCCTTAATGATTATTTAGTGAAGGAAGGATATAAAAATGACCCAATTTGCCCATGTGTTTTATAAAAAGATCTAGGTTAGGATTTGTGATCATTGTAGTATATGTTGATGATCTAAATATCATTGGAACTCCTAAAGAGCTCCAAAATGCAATGATTTGTTTAAATAAAGAATTTGAAATGAAAGACCTTGGAACGACAAAGTTTTGTCTCGGCCTACAGATCTAGCATCTATCTAATGGAATCTTTGTCCATCAATCACATTATATAGAAAATGTCTTAAAGCGATTTAATATAGATGTTGCACATCCATTGAGCACCCAAATGGTGGTAAGATCTTTAGATATAAAGAAGACCATTTTCGCCCTCGAAAAGATGATGAAGAACTACTTGGTACTAAAGTACCATATCTTAGTGCTATAGGAGCACTAATGTACCTTGCTAACAATACACGACCTGATATAGCATTTGTTGTAAGCTTGTTAGCGAGATTTAGTTCTTCCCCAACTCAGAGGCATTGGAATGGGATTAAACATTTGCTCCGATATCTTCAAGGGATAATTGATATGGGGTTATTTTATTCTAATGGATCTAAATTGCAATTGATTGGTTATACAGATGCAGGATACTTGTCTTATCCACATAAGGCTCGATCCCAAATAAGTTATTTGTTCACATATGGAGGTACAACCATATCATGACGTTCATCCAAATAAAAATTGATAGCCACTTTCTCTAATCATGTAGAATTAAGTGAAGTGCATGACACAAGTAGAGAATGTATTTGGCTAAGATCATTGACTCAACATATCTTGAAGATATATAATTTGACATCAATAGAAAAAATACCAATTGTGTTATATGAAGATAATGCCGCACATATAGCTCAATTGAAGGGAGGTTACATTAAAGGTGACAGAGCGAAACACATCTCACAAAAATTCTTCTTTACTCATGACATTCAAAAGAAAGGTGAGATTGATATCCAACAAGTTCGTTCAAGTAACAATCTGACAGACTTGTTCATTAAATCTTTACCAACTGCAAGATTTGAGAAGCAAGTACGTGGTATTGGAATGCGTCGACTAAAAGATATTCAAGCGATGCTCCCATGAGGGGGAGTAGAATACTTTTTGTATCCTTTTTCCTTGACAATGGTTTTGTCCCATTGGGTTTTCTTGGCAAGTTTTTAATGAGGCAGCTTACAAAAGTATTTTTATAAATATTGTGTACTCTTTTTCCTTCATTAGGTTTTTATTCCATAGGGTTTTTCCTAGTAAGGTTTTAGATTTTGTAGCACAACCCTTGGCCCAGTCTAGAAGCTAGCAGCATCCCCCCATTTTTAGGTTTGTTTCAGCCCAGCAGCCCTTGGCCCAGCAGGCAGCAGCAACCCCCATTTTCAGCCCAGTAGCCTTTGGCCCAACAGGCAGCAGCAACCCCCCATTTCCTCTTCGAGCACTAATTTCATTTTCAAGTCTGTTTCACTTTCATTGTTTGCATCAAATCAATTAATTGAAATCAGTAGCATTGCACCAAATCAATTAATTGAAATCGGTAGCAGCAGCAGCAACTCCATCTCTCCTCCTCTTCTCGACTGATTTCTGAGGCCGCCACACCGTGACACCACCATCTAACTCTGTCCTCTTCTCATTTGTACTCCTCTCCTCTGTGATATGACCTAGCTTCCAAGGAGGGAAGGTTTAGGTGCTTGAATGCGTGGAGATCTATCCTTTAGACGGTTGGAATTGTAGCTGACGGATTGGAGGGATGGATGGCTGAAATGTTGAGGAAGAATGGAGAAGTTAACGTCTCAAGAAGGTTGAGGAGTTGCAGCAGAAATTATGGAGGAATTGGTGTAAGAACAAGTAATGGAACTCATAAACTTCAATGAAATATATGAGGATCTTAACCCAAGTTTGAATGACCCTCGAAGATTCTATTAACCACCAACTTACTCAAGACAAACAGAGATTAAAAGATGGATTTCACCTCTATTAGGCCCGGTTCCAAGAACCCTAATGCTAAGCTAAATGTTTGGTCTTAGATTGATTATCACAAAAACAAAGACAAGCCATAAATGAGTCTAAGCCTAGCTATTTATACCTAGGACTTTTACATGGGGAAATCCCCAAAATATCCCTAAACATAGGGCCTTGAAGCGTCTGATTTGGACTTGAGATGCGCTCGGTACACCTAGAAGAGTGGCTAGCGGTATACTGTTAAGGGACTAACGGTATACCGTTGGCTTTTTAATTCTGAAATTGTGTCACCATGTCGAGGCTCACGATATATCGTTAGGGCCCTAACGATATGCCACTAGAAACCCTTTCCCCACCTCCTTCATGCTTTGCTAGGGCTGTGTGTCGAGGGTCCTCATGCTTTTTCCGGGCGCCTCATGAGCTTCTTGTCCTTGGCTAGACGAGTCCGTGCGGTGGATATGTGCTTGGGAAGTCATGCTCGTATCATCCCCTCGCCGTTTGAAGGGATTCAACCTCGAATCCACACGCTCCATGCCTTGATAGATGTAGCCTAAAAGGCCTACACAGGAAGGACGCGAATGAGCATACGAGGATAAAGGGTCCTCCAAACAAAACGCATAGGCATAACGAGTAAGAGGGGGCGCATGTAGACAAACAAGATTCCAAATATAGCACCAAGTGAGGAAATAACATGGCAAAACATGAACTACATAAGGGTAGGTGCAAAAGTCCAAGAAAGGTTGCGAAGGCCCACTCATAACATCAAGGAAAAATATGTGTCTAATGCGTTCAAGCCATGACTCACCTAAATCAACACATGGAGCAGCATGCTCATCATATGGAGATAGAGGGAACACATGGGGCAAAGGGAAGTGTACGCAAGAAACAACATGGAAACAAACGCAAGTAAGAACTCATGAGAAGCAATAGGCAAGAATGAGTGCCAATTCATTAGAAACGGAGTCCTAGCGCTCATCAAGTTAGTCAAGAAGGCATCATATGCATCATGAAAACAAGAGGGGATAGTCCCACCCAAACGGGTGCACAATGTAAAGAAAGGGCAAACATGCGCAATAACTTGACAAGGAGAAACTATCATAGGAGTTGATGTGGAAGAAGGTACCAAATTAGAAGCATGCAACTCATAATTAGAAGGAGTGAAAAAGGGTATAAATGAGGCCTTGTCCTCAACCCAAGTCCGAAGGAGTGGCGTAGGGGCTGCCCAAGAGTGCACCAAGGCGTTGTAAGTGGCAAGAGGGGAAGGGGTGGCCGCACGGTCCAATGGCGCACCTAGCAAGAAAGAAGAAAACATACTAGAGGAGGAGTTGTTAGTGTTAGTGGCATCCAAAAAAGGATCCTTGAAAAAGGATGGTGTTTCCCTCGTAACTCCTCTCATGGCATATAAGCTCACTCTTTTCATTGTCATTTGCTCACCATTTTCACTCTTAAGCTTACAAAGGTGTTTAGCACTCAGTGCGTTGTCATTTCTTTTATGCACCAATTTTTTCACACACTCCAAGCTCACATTTTTTCCTCCACTCTCATTTTTCTCTCCACTCCACTCATTCTCACAAGTAGTAGCCGTGGGAAGCACAAATGTAGCCCAAGCCTTAGACAACTTTATTTGATCTTCTAGCACTTGGGGTGGTGGCAATGGAGGGATGAGAAATTTATGCCCCAAGTGCTCAAACTTGTAACTATTATGGAACCCATCGTGACACGCTCGTCGATCAAATTGCCATGGACGCCCAAGGAGTAAATGGCTAGCCTCCATTGGCGCAACATCACATAATCTCTTATCCTCATAGGCGCCAATGGAGAAAGGAAGCAACACTTGTGTAGCCACTTGAACCAAACCCTTATCACTAAACCAAGTCAATCCATATGGTTTTGGGGTGTGGTGTAGTCTCCAAACCTAAAGAATGCACAAGAAGAGAGCTAACCACATCGGCACAACTCCCATTGTCAATAATAAGTGAAATCACCATACCATGGGCAAGGGCGCGGGTGTGGAAGAGGTTATCCCTTTGTTGGAGGGCCGGATCAACAACTCTAGGCCTAACACTCAAGCTTCTTCGCGTCACAAGACACTTAGGGACTTCTACACACGCATAACCTTCATCATCAACATGCGCAACTTGGTCTGACACATCACTACCAACTACTCTCAAGGTTTTAACCATCTCCTCCTCATCTTCACTTTCAATTTCACTACTCTCCCTCATGATCATCACTCTCCTATTGGGGCACTCTTCCCTCATGTGACACTTACTTGTCTTTCAATCTTTAGTGCAAGATGAAGCATGTCTTCCATGGACTCATAAGCATGAAAATAAAGTTGGTAGGAGATATCTTTGTGGAGGCCGGCCAAGAAACGAGCCATAGTGGCTTCCACACTCTCATGCACATCCGCTCTCATGAGGCAAGTTAGCAAATCATTGTAATATTCACTCACACTAAGGCTCCCTTGTGTGAGTCTTTAAATCTTTTGATGGAGATCACGAAGATAGTAAGAGGGAACAAAATGGTGACCCATCTCTTCTTTTAGCTCATCCCAAGTCTCACTGGAGGGTAACCCTTCTTGCCGCCTCTTTACTACCAATCTATCCCACCAATGGATAGCCATCCCCGTGAACTCAACAATGGCGAGCCTTACTTTCTTTGCCTCCGAATAATTATAGCAAGCGAAAATCCTCTCCACCTTGCTCAACCAATGAAAATAGATATCCGGATCATCCTTGCCTTCAAAGGGAGGGATAGAAAGTTTGATGCTTGAGAGGTTGCTATCCACTCTCTCATCATAGGGTCTATGGCCACGCCCCTCATAAGCATCATCATAATCATTTCTTCTTGCTCCATGAGGACGCTCATAAGGAGGTAGGTGAGTTGGGGAAGGTCTTAACCTCTCATGCCTCACAATAGGAGCGGGCTATCTTGGAGGAG